>LIEC01011937.1:15630-71973 GCA_001925005.1 Drosera capensis
AAATTGGTTTTTTTTTTTTTTTTTTTTTTTTTTGGCGACGGAATCCGTGGTTTCCTTGTTATGTTTTTGCCAAAAACTCTTCCGGCCCTCGATGGATCTGGACCACAGAACACCAGCAACAAAATCACAATCGTCCTCTTCTCCGCCGCCCTGTCGCCCATCCTCCGTCACACCCATCCTCCGGCGACCTCATCCCCGGCGTCGAACACCACCGGCGACTCCAACCCCGGCATCTAACACCACCGCTTAGTCCATCATCATCTCCACTGTGTTCATCCCGAGGTAAGGTCGAATTTGTTTTGGGATTTTGGTGTGTTCAATTCGTTTGATGTTAAATTGATTCCATGGGTTGTCGAGGTATGATGCTCGATAGATTCGATGGGTTTGGTTTGGGCGGAGGGTTTGGTTTGTTTCTCTCTGGTTACCTTGCTACTTTGTGGTATGATTTCGTAGTCAGGTTACTTTGTGCCATGAATCTTCCTTTTTCTTTGGTATGAATTTCAGGTTGCGCATTTCGCCCCTTCATCTCGGGTTTTCGAGAGAGGTGAGCTGGTCATAGATCCAGCTCAAATAGCCAAGCGGTACCAACGTTACTTCATCGTTGATATTCTATCTGTGCTACCCCTTCCACTGGTTTGATCTGGAGCATCAACTATTTTATATATTGCTTTGCCTCTGCGCTCCCTACATCTTTATTGCTATTAGCTTAACTTGGTTTATGTTTGCAGATTGTGGTTTGGAAGTTTATAACTGAGCTAAAAGGCTCAGAAGTTTTGGCGACAAAAACGATACTCAGAACCATTGTATTTCTTCAGTACATTTCTAGGTTCGTCAGTTTCTATCCCTTGACTTCGTGTTTAGTAGATCTTGAAGTTGGTTAAATGAGATGCTGATATGTTTGTGGATGTGACAGATTTTTGTCATTAGCTTCCCTGTGACACTACATTTTGGCATCGTTATATGCCATGAGCTAATTGGCTTGCCAATTATGACAGTTTTCATACCACCAACGTGTATATATGTTTAGATGATATGCAATGTTTTTGGTATTGGAATGTCCATCGATATTGTTTTGATTGATGTTCCTGGATGGCGTTGAACATGCAAAGCGGATGTTCCTGGATGGCGCTGCACATGCTAAGCGGTTCAATTGCGAAAGAACAATAGTTTCATCTTTGCTAGAGATCTTCAGTTCCAGAGAGAAACCATTGACACTGACAAAAGAAAAACACGTTTGACACAAGTAGATGCATGAAAATAGATTTAGTGGAATGAATTTGGACAATTTAGGTAGTTTGTGCTGTAAAATTAGCTACTATTCTGTGTTTGTAGAGTTTCATCTTTGTAGTAAGGGATACATTTTTTTTTAATAAATCATATGTTATAACTTCTTAATTTAGTTGAGGTTTATATGATTTAATATCTCAAGGTCATTTCCCCGGACGTTTAAGGTGCCATTGTACGAAGTGTAAAAACGGCAGATTCCAAATGGTGGATGTTCTGAAGTATCACCCTGTTAGTAGGGGCTTTAGAAAAGATTATTATGTTTGGATGTATCACGGTGAACCGGGGGGGGGGGGGGTGTTTACCTCAGGTCGAGCTGGTTGGACCGTCCAATATCTTTCAGCCAACGAACAATTATGAGGACATATGGTTGCTACTTTTCCGTCGGAATATTATGAAGAGACCGAGGCTGCAAATGAACGTACATATGACGAGGGTCCCCTTTCAAAATCCTAGCATTATTTTGACATGTTGAATGGCTCTCAGTCTTCCCTGTATGATGGTTGCAAATTATCTCTGTTGGCCGTTGCTTCTCGCCTTTTGACTCTGAAATGTGAATATAACCTACCTGATAAAGTGGTGGACGAAATTTACAAGCTGTTGAAAGACGTGCGTCCTCCTGATAATATTATAAACGATGGGATGTACGACATCAAGTCTTTGATGAAAGGGTTGTATCTCCCTGGGAATAAGATTAATTGTTGTCCGAAAAGTTGTATGCTATTCTGAAAATATTTTGTGGGATTGGAAAGATGCTTCACATGTAATGTAGATAGATACAAGGAGAAGAGGAGATATAAGAAGCGTACTAGGATGAGTGTTCTATGATATTTTTTGATAATCCCTAGACTACAGTGATTGTATGCCAACAGTTCAACCAGTGAGAACATGACTTGGCATGCTTCCTTTGGTCAATGTGATGGCATAAGGGCACACCCTTCTAATAACGAGGCTTGGAAACACTTGAACCAAATTTTTTCGTCATTTGCTGCAGAGTCATGCAATGTTCTTCTAGGACTTTGCCTTGACGGGTTTGCATCGTTTGGTAATGTAGATAGATACAAGGAGAAGAGGAGATATAAGAAGCGTACTAGGGTGAGTGTTCTATGATATTTTTTGATAATCCCTAGACTACAGTGATTGTATGCCAACAGTTCAACCAGTGAGAACATGACTTGGCATGCTTCCTCTGGTCAATGTGATGGCATAAGGGCACACCCTTCTAATAACAAGGCTTGGAAACACTTGAACCAAATTTTTTCGTCATTTGCTGCAGAGTCATGCAATGTTCTTCTAGGACTTTGCCTTGACGGGTTTGCATCGTTTGGTAAGTCTGGAAAGGAATATTCTTCGTGGCCTATCATTCTCACACCGTGCAACCTTCCTGCCACTATGTGCATGAAGAGACCTTACTTATTCTTCAATATGATCATCCTTGGCCCAAAGAGTGCGAAGGAAATTTTAGATGCTAATTTGTAGTCTCTCATTGAGGAGCTTTAGATGCTGTGGGAGGTTGGAAAACCGACATACGATGTTCATAATCATCAGACCTTCTAGATATGGGCCTGTTTGTTTTGGACCATTAGTGATTTCCTATCATATGGGATACTATCTGGCTGGAGCACTGCTGGTCATTTGGCTTGTCCTCATTGCATTGAGAGGACGAAGTCATTCTACCTCAAGAATGGGAGGAAACATTCGTGGTTTGATTGTCATCGTTGATTTCTTTCATTGGATCACCCTTTCAGGAAGAAGAGTGAATTTTTGAAGAACAGGATAAAGCTTCCCCCGGTTTGAGATTCGTAGTGGAGATGAGTTGTTTGGTAGTGTTTTAGGGATTCTTACCACAGTGGAGTGTTTGAAGTATGACCTACCATCGGCTGCAGATGGTTTTCATAGAAGTCATAGTCGAAGTAAGAAGAACATATTTTGAGATCTTCAGTACTGGATCATATTTTGGGGGAATGGCTGGAAGTTAACCTTAGGACGGCCAAGTTTTTTTTTTCAGGTTTCGAATGACGTTCGCTATTCATGCTTATTTGTTGGTGGCTTTGGTGATGGAGAAACAACCTGATTTTCAAGCCAACTGAGAATATTCCTCAAGACAAAATTGTCTTTATAATCAAGTATGCCAAAATTGTTTATGATGCTCTTGCAAAGGACAAATAACCGACTAGCCCACACGTACCAATTGACATCTGATGGGAGCCGTCATTAGATGGTTGGGTGGTTGTTAAACACTGACGGAGCTTTTAAATCCCCTTCACAAGCCGGTGCAGCCGCAGGTGTTATTCGTGATAGTAGAGGTAATTGGTTAGGGGGATTTGTCGTGAATTTAGGGATTTGCTCGGCTTTGGTGGTAGAGTTTCATGGGATTATTTTGGGGTTGGAGCAGGCTTGGCTACATAGATATAGATATTTTTCTTTTCACTATCGAAAAGGAAGGTGCATCTTGTTGGTATAAATAATACTATCAAATCGTTTAAGTTTTTCCTTGAGGTATTACACAACGAGTATCTAAAGCTGCTCATCCGCTCTTTCAGTTAATTACTCGTTGTCGGCAACTGATAGTTATGGATTGGGAGGTTCGTGTCTGTCATGTCTATCGTGAAAGCAATAAAGTAGCCGATTGATTAGCTAAATACACTTTAGATCTTCCTTTTGGCGTCATTTTTTTTGTTGTCCCTCCGTTTGGGATGCATCTGTCATTAATAAATTTATGTAGGGCTTCGGCCCCCCTTTTGACAAAAAAAAAAAAAAACACTAACGAAAATAAATTTATATACTCTAGCTTCATTTACTTGATTTTCATATACCTCACATCCCTTCTAAGATTCATAACTTAATTTGTCCACAGAGAACCATAACCGTAATCGAAATGGCCAAATTCGACGTCGGAAGTTTCGAAGCTGTCACTTCCCATCTCTGCCCATCTCACACACACACTCTCTCTCTCCCTTACTCTCGATTCATCTCATTGCATCAATTCTTCACCCAACCCCTCAAGCAATGATGAACTAACCCCAATTATGTAGGAATAATCCGAAACAAATCCCCCCTCTCTTCTTTGATTCAAAATATTTGTGTTTCCCATGTCACCAAAAATGTACATGATCATAATCCATTGTAGTGTTGATTCTTGGTTTTGGATTAGTAGTAGCGTATTTGTTTGTAATCATGATGGTTGAGGGTGTTTAGTGTGGTGACCCTTGTCGAGTTGATGACCCTTTTGGTTAAAGGGGAAAGATTTGCGATCTGTAGGGAGAAATTGAGAACCCCTTTTGTGGAATTTGTTATGTGATTCAAGCTTATGAATCAGTCTCTTTGTTGTGCACCATCCCCAGACCCTTTTTGTGACATGGACAGAATACCTAGGTAGTTGTAGTTGTAGTTGTTGTTGTAAGTGTTTCAAACGGGAGCACAATTTGAGGCCGAAATCAAAGCTTATAGTGTTGGAAACCCTAGTAGAGAAGGATGATAATGTGAGGATGAGGGAGAGGGACAAAAGGAGGAGGGATGGGTTGTGCAAACTAATGGAGAAAGCTGCTGTTGTGAATCAAATATGCAAATGCTCTCGAATTGTTTGAATTGACGAAAACTAGCGGGGTCGGAAGTAGTTCTTATGATGGTTTGGTGAATTCGTGCATTGATTTTCTCAAGGGTCTCGTGTTGTATGCTTTGATCCTATGTATTACGAGTGTGGTAGTATTGGAGATGCTAAGTTTGTTCGATTTTATTCCAAAGAATAATGTAGTTGGATGGAATACAATTATTGCAAGATATACACATCATGGTTACTGTGAGAAAGCGCCGAGCTGCTGAGCTTGTATTATGAAATGAAGGATTCAGGTGTGAAGATGAACCGTTTCACATTTTCGACTGTTCTCGAAGTACGTGTTAGGTTTGGCTCCTTGGAACATGCTATGTGGGGCTCATGTTTGTATTGTTCATCATGGTTTTGAACTTGATACTATTGTCAATACAGCCTTAGTAGACTTGTTTAGGAGATAGGGCGTGATAGAGGATGCAAGATTTGTTTTCATAGGACATCATCCAAGGATGTCGTAGATTGGAATGCATTTAATCAGTGGATATGTAAGTGATGGGTGGGGAGAGGAGGTGTTGTATGAGCAAATGATTGATGAAAGAACACGAAGAGGCCATGTCACATTTCTAGCTTTAAAGTCATTGAATGACTCTGTTGTCTTGTCCACCTTGCAGTTTTTCAGTATTAGCGATTCGTTGTGCCTCAATACTATTAATTTTTTTTCCAAGGGGATTTCTTACCCATTTTGGCGTTGGTAATGCTTTTGAAGTAAAGTAACTTGACAAACCTGTGGTTCTTTCAGGGGTGTTCAGAAAGATTATTCAAACCTCTGGCTTTGGTCATGGAATCGAAGCATGCATTGTGGTGTCATTTACCACTTTTGGTCCGAGCAAACTCTAAAGATTCAGTTGAATACATATTCCAAGCGCTTTGGAGGACTTCAAACACTGGCCTTAGTGCCGCTGATCGTGCTAGTATAGTGGAAATGCTTCAACTAGAAAATGACTCTGATCTCGATCCGGTAAGTATACTTCTAACTCCTCTTTTGACTATTTTCTTCTTTAGTTGGACTTGGTTTTGATTATTAGGCATTAATTTCATGTTCTCCTTTTTTTTTTTTTTTTTTTTTTTTTTTTACATTTCTCATAACCGAAACCAAGTAGATTAGATATAAGACTGGGAAAACCTTTGATAAAATAACAATATAGTATCAGTTACTGCTTGAATTTCTTCTGTTGACAGTGCAAACATTTGTCAGGGGAAAATAGCCTCTGGCCAATTTTGAGAGGGGCACTTGATTCCTGATTTTGATGTGCGTATATTCGAGTGAATAAATAAAGCTAGAACCTGCTAATGCTAAAGATAGATTGACTATCTAGTCGTATTATGCAGCTTAAATAAAGCTAAAACCTGCTAATGCCAAAGATAGATTGACTATCTAGTCGTATTATGCAGCTTTTGGTGTGCCTTCGGATGTTGATACGCAGATGTGTTTATGGAAACATCAACAAGGACGATATTCAGAAATTGTTTCCTGATGAGGTCCTCCCTCAACTACAGAGACTTCTCACTCTGTTGCTACAAAAGTTTCAAAGAGAGTGGCGCCAAGATGTTTCCAAAGATAAAGTATGAAATGGAATACAACCGTGAGATTCCATTTAGTGTTACTGCTCCCTTTTTCTTGTCTCCCCTTACGGAGCTCAGTTGGATTTGTTGCATCTGTTATCTTTATTTGACTGCAGTCACTGCACAATGTGGTTCAGGTTACTGTTCCGAACTTGAAAGCGGTGACTTGGAACATGGCATCCACAGAAACAGAAGCAGACAATTCAGATCCCATAGCAGTCATCAACCTAAAGGTCAGCTTTAAAAAATTTTGTAGTGGTTTTTTTTTTCCCCCTATTGAAATGGAATATCTTTAACGTGAGATGCAACACAATTAAATGTTTTTATTCAATCATCAGCTATCTGTTGACTTGCTATGCAGCTCCAAAGTGCTGCACCAGCTCAATCGACCGAGACTGAAGTCAAGTTTCAACTGGCTAAGGACTCCGTGGATACAATGTTGAGTTCTATGTATTCCATCAGAGATCAGCTGTCTGACATGGTGAGTTCAAATCCCAAATATTTTGTCAAAGTCCTTGAAGCACGATTCGCTCTAGTGTTCTTCGATAGTGAGAGAGTCCACTTGTTTGCGATTGGAATGGATGGAACGTTGTCATGTGCATGAATTTTGCCTCTGCCCTTCACAGCTTTCCTCGTCATCGTAGCTGTACTTGAATTCTCACGACTATGTCTGTCCTTTCTACATTGACAGGACCAAAATCGCTCGTAATTAAATGGAACATCGGTGATGCAAACTCGTCCTTTAATGAGGAAGGGAGGGAGAAAAATTAGTTCTTCCGAGTTCAAAGCAAGACTTTTTTGGAAAGATGATAGCCTGAAGGTGAATGAAGCTGATCAAAGTGTTTGAACGTGACGACTGAGAAGCTGTAGGACTACTCGTGTACCACCTGCTTTGTATGAAAAGTACTCACTTCTTTGGTTAAACATGAGATGGTGAACGGAAACTGGAAAGGATGCCTTGCACTAAACTCCCAGGTAGATGAGATGGTATTTGATTTGTGGTCGGAAAGGAAAAATCATTTAATTATGCCACAGGTATATCATCGGTTTATTTGTGTGGCTTCGACACCCACAGGTCTGTTGACCTCCTGAGGCATTTGCAATTGAAACAGTCATATATACAATATTCTTGAGCATGTCTCATGCAATTTATCTTTTTTTAGATTTGGGTTTGAGTCTTGTATATGGAGTTGTAAGCATCAGCAAAGTTTCATCCACGTTGATGAATCAGTTCCGAATTTTTTTTTTTATAATCAAAACATGTTCCCTCGGTCCATAAGTTTTGTAATATCTATGTATTTATTCAATACACATATATACGAAGATTTGTTCTTATATCAAATAAAGTTTAATTGTGTCGTAATATATATATATATATATAATTAAAGTACTTAATTTAAACAAATGTAAATTAACAAGAAGTTTTTTTCTTTTGTAATTATGAATAGGTTGTACCCATCTTATTTTTTTATTATAAAAATTCTAACATACTTTTTGATATGCCCCCGTTTGAAAATTTCTGCCGTTTGAAAATTTCCCTGATTTGTTGGTTTTTATTTCTTTTGCGGTGTCGATTGATGAAGCAGACAAGTGCCAATATCTTTCCTTCTGCAATGGAGAATGATGCAAAACAGCGCCATTCCGCAATCTACCAACTGCTGTCCCATTGGAAGAAACAACGAAGCAACGTTTCCCAGCAGGTCTTGATGGAACGTACCTACACAAGTAAAAACAGTACAAGAGTCTTATTATGCCGTCAATGTAGATACAAATCCCACATTCCAACCTAATTATGCCTTCTATCATGCATACTTTATTGTGGATTAAAGGATGAGCATAAATCTTTTAACATACAAGTTTACAAGCTACTCCAATGAAGACAAATCATCATGATTTCACTTTAAAGCATGCAAATCTACAAACTCTGCATCTATATATCAAACTTTGGATAAACTGGATGATCCTTCAAGTAGATTATGAGATTCAAGTCAAAGTGGAAATTTCCTTAGTTTCATCAAGCTAATGACAGAAAAGACCGACAGCTGGATTACAGGAACCGAATCAGTAGACTGTCTCAAACTCAAGTTTATGACAAGTGAAAATTACAGGAGATGAAAACTTGACATTGATGCAAACCCCTGATGGGAGAAAGTTTTGCTCATCCTTTTTCCCATCAGTAGAAAGTTTGCAAATCATTCCTTTTTTAAACATTCCTATAGATTTAATTTTACTCTTCCCAAATAAATCAACCCATCCTATTTGTAAGATCCACACAAACAACCTAGAGTAGGGGTGAATAGATTGTTTTAAAATTTATCAGTGTAATACAACGGAATAATTTATTTCAACACATTAATGTTTTTTGCAAACTACTGAGATGATGTGCATTAGAGACTCAAACTTTGAGTGTTTGTCTCTATTTGCTATTGTGATCAATTCCTACCAGGTCTAATAGCTCATAACAATGAAAAGTAAATGAAGAACACATAATTTTTACTGATTCACACACTTGATATCAACTGATAACCGAGATTTTAGTTAAGTCTTCCCTTGGTGACCAGTTTAGTCAATCCAAAAGGTGACTTCATTATGTTTTTGTTTTTGGTTTATAAGACAACTTCTTTATAAGTTAGCTAACTTGTCAAAGATGAAGTACTTAGATCCTTGCACATATCCTTTACTGGTTATGCTGTAGTTTCTGTTCTTCAGTGCAAACTAGTGAACCCTCTTCTTCCTGTTCTTCTTAGATTCAGCTCACTTAAATAGTTTTGAATGTGGATTGTTTTTGCATACTTGTACGTTCAGTCTCTCATTCAAACACTTTTCACAATAGCCATGTTCTTTGAGCTCTTTGATCCCCTTTTATAGGATGAGGGAATGAACCCGTGACTTATATACTTGATCTGATGGTGACAGGTGGTCACATGTAAACCTTCACTGATGTTGAAAACTCACCATTTTTAGATCCTTGTACTGTCACTCTTAACCTCAAACCTTCGATTTGATTGATCCTCAGACTTCTGACCCATCCTTAACAACCATCTCTACTGCAACTTAGTCTGCACTAAGCACCGTTAAGACCTCATTTGTACCCAGTCACTGTTGCAACCTCGTATGCACCCAAATCTGATGCAATCTATTCATTACTATGTTGGTCCTTGTCTGCAAGTTTAATCCTAAATCCTGAAGCATTTACAGATCTTTTGTTGCCCACGTATGTCTTAGTTGCTTAGTCAAAATTCTTTGTACTAGTCTATATCTGGTGGCCTACACGATGCTCTCCTTCTATGATCGTCTACTCTCCAGCATCTGACCTAGACTGCAGATACCTACCTAATTTCCAGTCTAAGCGTACTAACAACATCATGGCTAATACTCCATTGTTTTGTTCATCAATTTTTATACAAGTAGAGGGATTCACATTCCTATTAATCTTTCCTAAATTGGTGCTAACAAAAGTTCTAAGTAAAACAATAAGCTAACTCTTTAAATTACATTGTTTGATAAAAAGAAAAAACTTAATCTAATTTCTTAGACTAATATGCAGTAAACGATGTATACCTTCTAGTTATGATGCTCATTGTCTTTGTTTCTCTTGTAAGGCTGATCCTCAGATATTCTGTGATGCTTCCTCTTCTTCCCATGGGGTTATTCCCTCTAAGATCTGTGCCCTGATGGCCTTTCCCCCTTAGACCTTATGCTTGATAACCTCTTCCCTTGAGGACTCTATAGTTTTACAACCTTTTCTCCTTCTGCTGCTCCTGTTGATTTTTTTTTGTGAGTTCGTCTGCCTTCTCCCATTGTTGCCTTCTCTGCTGCCTTGTTCCTAGAAGGTCTTGTTGTCTCTTTTCCTTTCTCTGCTTCCTTTTCTCTCTTTTTATTAGCATTGATTGCAGCTATAAGGGCTTCGATTGTAGTTCGAAGGGCTTTTATTTCAGAAGTTGTGGTCTGCTAAGCAAATGTGACTTTGGCAGTTTCAAGTTAAAGCTTATTTTTCAGCAAGCCAATTCTTGTGTCGTTGTTGCGAATGTGCTCCGTAAGCTGCTGCTGGGTGGTCTTCAAGGATGCTTGCAGTT
This sequence comes from Drosera capensis, assembly GCA_001925005.1. Lineage (NCBI taxonomy): Eukaryota > Viridiplantae > Streptophyta > Magnoliopsida > Caryophyllales > Droseraceae > Drosera > Drosera capensis. The sequence continues at coordinate 26,164 of LIEC01011937.1, forward strand.
TGGGCAGGTCTGCTGAGTGTTGTCCTCTTATCTTGTTCAAATTTGAGGTGTTGAGCTTATACTGCTGAAGATTTAGGGCATTACCCTTTGTATTTGATTTGTAAGACGTTCAGTCATGTTGGAGAGAATTGCCTGGAACTCTTCAAAACTCCTTTCTCTGGCAGTCTTCTCAGCTTTCAACTCATCTATATTTGGTTACAGTCTGTTGAGAAGTTCCTTAAATGCATCCCTTGTCCACTGATGCATGCTGTAGATTTTCTGATTCAGTTGTCTGAGTTTGTATTCCACAGCAGTTTCGGATGAAGATGATTGTTGATGTACTGACGATTCAGTCCCTGCCATTATACTTACAATAGAGGATGGCCTTTCATGGATTGGTGTCATTCTGACATATGCAAGGGCTCGCCTTAGACTCCTAGCTGCAGTCTGGGGTGTCATCTGAATATCAGATATACCACTGTAAGGTAGGCCTTGGGGGAAGCCTACAGATGGTGAATCTACCCTAGTTTAAAACATTCCAAATGAAGAGGATGAGAGGGGGAGGGGGGGGGGGGAAAACTCCAGGTTTAGTGAAAATGAATCTTGACGTTGCATATTTTCCAGACCAGAGGGAATGTTACTCATTAGGTGTTTGTTGATTTCTTCAAGAATGACACCATTGAGAGTGTTGTCTACTGTAGTCTGCTTATCTGTTGGCAATGAGGTTGTTTCTACTGATTCATCCTCCACTATGACCACTTCGTCTATCTATGTGGGAGTGAGGTCAAGTGAGGTGAATTGGATGAATTCTGCTTGTTCAGTAGTCTGTTGATACTCTACAGTAGTTTCTTTTGTGGTAGAATCTGCTGCATTCCTGATTGGTGATACTGTTGGGGAGTCCTCCTTTATTGGTGATTCCTCTGCTATTGTTTCCTCCGGTACTACTGATTCTGAAGGGGTAGTCTCTGCTGCTCGGAACTCGACTGCAGACGACTCTGTTTCTGGCTCTTCTATAACAGATGGTTCTGCTATTGATTGCTCATAGATCCCTTCTTAGCTATCTCATCAATGATGTCATCATCATCATGGCCTTCTAACTATGGGAATTCATCATCATCATCTCCTGATGGTTGTGCTCTGTCGATTGTTGGCCTTAAGAGATAATCATAAATCTCTAAGATCATTGCCTTGACATGCTTGTCTACTATCTTATTTAATTCAGCCTTCACTTCAGGAGTGTGCACAAATTCGACATGTTCCAGTTATGTCTGTTTGTGCCTTCTTGTCTTTAGAGTTGAGTTTTTGACCTCCAGAACTCCTTGGAATAGTATGTAGGGTTCAGTAGGTCTCTTCTTCCTTTTGGCCTTCATTTTCTGAATTTGGACCAGTTGATAGATTTCTGCCTTTGTCATGCCATGAACTATTCCAATTTTTGTCCATATGCCGTCTGTATTTATCCCATACCTTGTGGTTGGTCTTGATGGAATGAGCCTTGGCCTTGCAGCTTTGGATGTCTTCTTGATTGGGAGCTTGTGTTGCTTGATAAACTTTCGGATCATTGCTTCCTTCTAAGGCTTGTCCATCATTTCATCCATCTTGGCTTTGTGATGGTCCCGAGGGAACTAGTCTCGGTCTGGAAGATCTTGTTTGCCTTCTAGTCTTTGCTGGCCTTGTGATTGGAAGTTTGTGTTGTGCTACAAACTCTGGAATCATTTCTTCCCTTTCTTTTTTCTATTGCAGCTCAGTTTTCTTCTTCTGGCTGAGAAGTTTAGAGGTTCTAGTCTTGAGCAGTCGAGCTCTTTCTTCTATAGTTCGTACAGTCTGCAGAGAAGGTCTCACCTCTGTGGTTGTTGTGGTTGTCCAGACATCTGTTGCAATAGATGGATGCTCTTCTGTAATCGTAGAAGTATCCATTCCACTCCTTGTGAATGGAATGATTGATGTGGTTGTTGTCTCTGCTGCATTAGTTCTTATTGCAAGGGAAGGTGCAGCAGAGGTGGCTTGTGTGGTCCGGTCTGCAAGGTTATGAGATTGGCTTCTATTTCTCTTATCTCATTCTCTGTGTATCCTTCAGCAGCAAGCCTTTATCTAAATTGAGCTCGAAGGATCTCGTCTTCTCCACCTTTCAAGAACTTTAATGCCACATTGGCATCATGGAGGGCAGCTCGTTCAGGTGCCTTAGGAGGTATTCTTGAGGATAAGGGCTCAGCAATGTGCCCAGTCTGCACTTCTGCAGATTATACTTCCACCTCCATGAGAGTTGACTCTATAGCTGGGTGATCAGAGATGGTTTCTTCAACCGAGGCCTGCATGATTAGCTTCTTTCTTGTCACCCTCTACTGCCTTTTCTTGGGTGGTTGAGCTTTTCTAACTGGTACTTTCTTGACCTGCTTTGTTGCTGATCTTGTTTGTACTGCATCAGTCAACTGCACAGCCTTTCTTCTCGTCTGCACTTTTTCAGACTTGGCAATGGTTGGCAGTGCTCCAGTGTGCATTGTTAGTCCAATAGGCTACTTGTCTATCTTCTTGACGTCAATCTGCTTGGCCACCGTCCATGGCCTCCCTTCTTTGTCAGATAATTGCAATTTCTATTTTAGGATACTGATTATACTTCCAAATAATGGCTGCTTTGACTATACAACCTTGGCAATCTGATACATGAGGAACTTTGCCCAGTTGACTTCATCTCCTGTTGATCAGTTGTAATCTGATCTTTGATGAATTCTTTGGAAAGAATGACTTTCTTGACTATGTCAGCAAGCAATTTGTGCTCCTTTGATAGATACTTCTTCATTGTTCGTATCCCCTCATTCCACCTTTCTTGGCTCAGCATCGCACGTCTTCCTGTAGTTATTATGTTTGGTGGAATAACTCTTGAGCGTTTGTTCGACAGATTGAAGAGCTGTGAAAGATCTTCTGGTTGTGATCAGTTGTAGGTCGTCTGTAATTTTCACCTTTTCAATGAATTCCAGAACTTCATTTTCATAGATCCTGCTAGTTTGTTCACAAAGGTTCTTGAGTCCTGCGTCTTGGATTAGGTCAGCTACATCCTTCACCTCATCTGATTCTTCTCGAACACTGCTGAAATCGAACATGACTCCAGTCTGCAGTTCGATCTTTTTTATGGGACTCCTCTGTTCCTCAGATGACTTGAGGCTCTTTTGGGATGTGTTTGAGGGTGTGTTGGCCATTTTTCAAAACAAAATTTTGAATAATTATTGAGTTTAGAAATCGAATTCAAAAGATCTCAGTGAATCAGGATTTTCGATTTCATGCAGTAGAGCGCTCGAATGCTTAGAGAGAGTGTGACAGCGTTTCTTAGAAAGAGAGAGAGAGTATTAGAGAGTAAAGCGTTTTTCCAATTGAAAAATTTCAGTTTTTATACTCGTTGTAAGATTATGACCGTTGAGAGTATTTTCTAGCTATTACGCAGTGCCAGTCATTAATTTCTGGAAATTAATTTTGTAACGTATAAAATTCTTTCCAAAAATAAATACAGTAAAGCAATATTATTTATAGTCTACTCTCCACTTATGAGCCAAATAGTAAAGCAGTAGAGCAGTAGAGCAATAATGCTAGTCTGTATTAAAAATAATACTAGTCTGTTTTCTACATATGTAGTAGAGTATTTTGGCCGGTTTTACTGTTTTAAATCAAGTACATCCAATAAATTGAGTAAACTTACTCTCATCGAGAGGTCTTGTAAAAATATCTGTAATTTATTTTTCGGTTATAATATATTTCAATTTAATGTGACTTTTTTGTACATGATCCCTGATAAAGTGATATCTGATATCAATATGCTTGGTTCTTGAATGAAAAACTGGATTTTTTGAAATTGTCATTGCATATGTGTTGTCACAAAATATAGAGGTTTCATATTATGTCATACCATAGTCTGCAAGCTGTGATCTCATCCATAGTATTTGTGCAGCACAACTTCCTGTAGCTATGTAGTCTACTTCTGCAGTAGAGGTTGACACTGTAATCTGCTTCTTGCTGGACCAGAAAATCAATCTTGCACCAATGAATTGACATGTTCCACTTGTGATTTTCTTATCAACCCTACAACCTGCAAAGTCTGCATCTGAAAAACCTGTGAGTGTAAAATCTGATTCCCTTGGATACCATACACCAAGGTTTGGAGTTCCTTTGAGATATCTCAGGATTCTCTTTACTGCAGTGTAGTGGGATTCCTTGGGATCAGATCGATACCTTGCACAGACATAGGTTGCGTATTGAATGTCTGGTCTGCTTATAGTAAGGTATAGTAATGACCTTATTACTTCTCTATACATGGTTTGATTTAATTTCTTTTCATGTTCATCTTTATTTATCTTTATTGATGTGTTAATGGGAGTTTTCATATGACCAGTATTTTCTAAGCCATATTTTTTAATTATGTTCTTTAAATACTTAGATTGATTTATAAAGATTCCATTCTCTAATTGTTGTACTTGAAGACCTAAGAAATATTTAAATTCTCCCATTAAGCTCATTTTAAATTTAGATTTCATTAATTCTGCAAAACATTCACAAAGTTTATTATTAGTGCAACCAAATATAATATCATCAACATAGATTTATACTAACAATATATGTTCCTTATACTTTTTAAGGAACAGAGTGGTATCTACTTTACCTCTTTCAAATTTGTTTTCACATAGAAATATTGAGAGAGTTTCATACCATACTCTTTGTGCTTGTTTTAATCCATATAATGATTTGTCTAACCTATATACATATCCTGGATATTCAGAGTCTTCAAAACCATGAGGTTGTTCAACATAAACTTCCTCTTGCAGTTTTCCATTTAGAAATACACTTTTTACATCCATTTGATAGACTTTAAAACCTTGATATGCAACATAGGCAAGGAACATTCTTATGGCTTCTAATCTTGCTACATGGGCAAAGGTTTCATCAAAATTAATTCCTTTTTCTTGTGAGTATCCCTTAGCAACTAATCTACCCTTGTTTCTGATGACTATTCCATTTTCATCAGATTTATTTCTAAATACCCATTTGCAGCGTACAACTGGATAGTTTTTAGGTCTTGGTGTGAGATACCATACCTCATTTCTTTGGAACTCATTTAATTCCTCATGCATAACATCTACTTAGTTTGGATCACTTATAGTTTCACTTATTATTTTTGGTTCTATTTCTGATATAAAGCAAGCAGATAGTCATTCTGGATTTGTTTCTCTTCTAGTCTGTATTGGTGCATTCTTATCTCCTATTATGTCATCCTCTGTATGTTCCTTAATCCATCTTCTTTTATCTTGTTCATTAGTTTCCAATTGTTATTGAGTTAGTTCTCCAGTCTATGCTACAGTGTCATTGTGTACAGACTATTCTTCCTTGTGAATGTTTCTGATTCATCAAATGATAGATGAACTGACTCCTCAACTGTTTGTGTTCTTTTATTGTATACTCTAAAGGCTTTGTTGTTTGTAGAATATCCTAAGAAAGTTCTCTCATCTGTCTTAGGATCAAATTTCTGTAAATAGCTTTGGTCATTATTGTGTATGTAACATATGCACCCAAAAGCATGAAAGTATTTGACACTTGGTGTCTTTCCCTTCCATAATTCATAGGGAGTCTTTTTATAAAGCTTGTGAATTATGCATCTATTCTGAATATAGCAAGCTGTATTAACTGCTTCTGCTCAGAAGCTTTTAGATAAGTTTGCATCAGAAAACATTGTCCTAGTTACTTCTATTAGTGTTCTATTTTTTCTCTCAGCCACACCATTTTGTGTAGGTGTTCTAGGTGCTGAGAAGTTGTGTTTAATTCCATGATCATTGTATTAGACATCTACTCCTGATTGATCAAATTCAGTGCCATGATCACTTTTAATTATGATTACTTCTATGCCGTTTTCATTTTGTATTTGTGTAAGGAATCTTGTCAACAGATCACAAGTTTCACTTTTTTTTTATGTAAAAACATTACCGAAGTATATCTGGAATAATCATCTACTATTATTAGAGTGTATTTTTTTTGTTTAAACTTTCTACCTCAACTAGACCAAAGAGATCCATATGTAATAATTCCAGAATCCTAGTTGATTCTGAAGAGTTAAGGGGTTTAAAGCTTACTCTGGTTTGTTTTTCTTCTTGAAATGGTCTACATAGTTTATCCTTTTTAAACTTTGCTTGAGGGAGTCCTCTTAATAGGTTTTCTGAGGATAATTTGGCCATAGTTTTAAAGTTAAGATGAGCTAACCTTTTATGCCATAGTCAGTATGTATCTTCAGTTTCTTTAGTATAAAAACATGTTATTTGTTTTGACTGTGATGAATCAAAGTCTACTGCATACATGTTTCTTTTTCTAATTCCTAATTCCTAATAATTTTACTTCTTGTGTGACGTTATCCTTTACTTAACATGTATCATAGGTGAATGATACATTATAATTCTTATCACACAATTCTAATGGATAGCAGGTCCTTTAACATAAGCAACATCTCTAAAGATTAAGAAACATATACCAAGGGTTCCATAACCTTTAGTTGTACCTGCCTTTCCTCCTCCAAATATGACAAGAGGTCCTTGTTCCTTTTTGTAGTATTTGAGGATGGATTTGTTCCCTGTCATGTGTCATGAGCATCCACTGTCCAGATACCATATACCTCTTTGTATTTCCTACATTGAAAACATAAAAAGCTTGTACATGGTACCCATTAATATGAGTCCTTATTGGTTAGCTTTTGGAACCTAGTCTTGAATTATCTTCTTGTGAGAATTCCAATATTCAAAGGACTTGTGGTCAAGTTTGCCATAGGTAAAGCAGTAGACCTTTAGTCTTGTGCTTATTAGTGGTCTACTCCATTGTATATGTTGTATTTGACATGAGCAGATGTGACTCAAGTATGGCTCTCTCCAAGTTGTTCTGGACAAGTTATTTTATGCTGAGTAGTTAGGTGCATACTGAGCTTCATAAGGCCTTTTATTGAATCTATTTTTGAGATATTCTTGGCCTCCTGCAACTTATTATTAGCTCGTACTGGTGTTCTGCTCCAGCCCTTTTGGGTTTGAGCAGTAGAGATCTTACTTTGCAGTAAAGATCTCTTCTGCAGAATATTTTTGCTTTTTGGTTCTTTCTGTGGAGTGGAGCTTTTGCTCTTTTGCACAGTTTGCACAGCAGAGCCCTTGCTCTTATATACATCTACTATAGTAGAGGTATTACTCTTCTACATATTTGATGCAGTTGAGGTCTTCCTTTTCTGCATAATTTTTACAATAGTCTGCTTTGCTTCCTTGGTAATGACTTTCTTGTTTGCATTATTGTACAACCAGTCATTATATCTTAACCCAATTTTATCATGGGAGGATTGATCTGTATTGAACCATTTTTACAGACACAAAGTCTTGTCATTCCAAACATCTACTTGCTTCTAAAACTCAGTGTTTCTCAAAGTAAGTGTTTCCACTACTGCATTGAGAAGTTTTATCTTTTCATTTGCTTCTTTTAGTTCATCTTGAGCATAGATTAGACTATTATTAGTTTTTTCATATGTTAAATTGCATTTCTTTTTAAAAATTGCAATCTGCTTAAGATTCTCTTTATTTTTCATTAAAAGGGAAATAAAGTTCTCAGAGGTTTCTTGAAGGGTTTTTTTCAATTCCTCTATGGTGGCATCTGAATCAGAAAGATCAAATACCTGCTGCTGTTCATCCTCCTTGGCCATGAGATATAGCTGAGCGTTTGATATTTTATCTTCATCATCAGAGTCTGTGTTTCTCTATGTCTTTATACCATAGGCTTTGTCTCTTTTTTTTTTTTTTTTTTCAGGGTTGCCCTTGTTGTGGTCCTTCTTGAATTTAGGTGCAGACGATTCTTGTGTTGGTCGTCTGCACTGTGCAGCAAAGTGCCTTGGTCTGCCACAGTTATAGTAGACTTTCTTTTCTGCTTCCTTTGTTTTAGAGGGAAAGTTCTTCTTGAAATTCCTCTTCTTGAATACTTCTTGAACTTCTTTCCCATCAATGCCAGTTCTTCAGACAGATCTTGTTCACTTGCAGACAAGGTATCACTGGCCTCCTCTTCTGCCATGGATTTTAGAACTTCCTCTTGAAGTTTGAAAGCCAAGGTCTTCTTTCTGGCATCATCAATTTGCTTCTTTTGCTCAACTTCAAGATTGTATGTATACAATACACCATACAGTTGAGGTAAGGACATCTTCGTTAGATCTCTGGATTCTTTTATGGTTGTGGTCTTTCTGCTCCAGATTTAACCAAGAGATCTCACAAACTTTAGATTGACTTCCTTGTTTTCGAAAGTCTTTCCAAAAGTTTTGAGATTGTTGATGAGAATATTGAACTTTTCATAGAAGGTAGTCAGATTCTCATCAGATCTCATTGAGACCAATTCATATTTTTGCATTAGGACGTCCTCCTTGTTATCTCTTTTTTCGTTGGTTTCTTCATTCCTTAGCAGTAGAGCTTCCCATGCCTCTTTTGTATTGGTTGTATGAACCATTATTTCAAACATGTTGTCATCAAGGGATTTGAATATTTGATTTATAGATTTTTTATCAACCAACTCCAGATCCCAATCTTCTTTGGACCAAAGAGACTTTGGTCTTTGTACTTCTTTCGTTGGATCCATTGGATCTGGCATCATTGGAACATTAGGCCCATCAAAGATGATGTCTTGCATTCTTTCGTCTATTGAATTGAGATGTGCAAGCATCCTATGTTTTCAATAGTTGAACTTGTTGAATGAGCATGATGGAGGCTCTCCACTGTTAGGACACTTGGGAAACTTTGGTGGTGCCATTTTTCTTCACAAATGCAAACGGTTAGTAACTTCTTTGCAAATAAGATAATGACATTTTCTTTCCACAAACTCTTAAGTCTGAAAAGTCAGACTCTGATACCAATTGTAAGGTCCAAGATATAACCTAGAGGGAGGTGAATAGGTTAATTTGAGTTTTAACAATTGTATGTAGCGGATTATATTTTTGCCGATCACTATTCTATGAAGACTACTTGGGTAGTCTGCAGCTAACACTTCAAGGTCTGCTATAGAGACTTTAATTCTTGGATTTTGTCTCTGTTTGGTCGTGAAGGTTAATTTCTAACAGTTCTAAACAATAGACAATGAAAGCAAGTAAGGGACACAGTGTTTATAATGGTTCAGACACTTGTTATCAATTGATAAACAAGAGCTTAGTGCAGTCTTCCCTTGGTGACCAGTGTAGTCAAGTCAAAAGGTGAGTATCACTATCTTCTTGTTTGTAGCTTACACGACAACGTTTTTTTACAAGCTAAACAACTTATACAAAAGACAAAGACCCATGATCTTCACACAAATTTAGTAATCTGAACTCTGCTGCAAAGGGTGTTCTTCTGCAGATTAGTGAACTCTCTTCACTGTGAATTTCAGGATTTAGCTCTCTTGAATAATCTTTGAACGTGATTGCTTTGCACTCTTGCCTGTCAATCCTTATTCAACAACCTTAATCAAAGAGCTTCATCGGTTTCCTTTTATAGGCTCAGGAAACAAACCTAAGCAACATGGTATTATTTTTGATGTTGACACTTTTTCTTCGTGTCCCCCACCATCTTGTTTCTGATGCTGATAGTCCACTAACTCTAGAATTTATGTCGTTGCTGCTTTAACTCAAATCTTCGTTTGACTGACTTCAGACCTCTGACCCCACCATCAATAACCATCTCTATTGCACCCAGTCTGTTTCACCTTAGTCTACATACTGTACTGTGAGACCTCGTCTGCACACAGCTCTGCTGCCCATTGATGCATTTTGTGTTGGTTCTCGTTTACAAGCTCAATCCTAGATTTTGATGTCTTTGATGTCCTTTTGTTGCTCATCAATGTCTTAGTTGTTTATCCAAAGTACTTTGTAGTAGTCTGCATCTGGTGGCTCATATGATCTCCATCATCTGTAGCCGTTTGCTCTCGAGCATCCAACCTAAAGTATAGCTACCTATTTGACTTCTAACCTAAACACACTAACAACATTATGAGTAATGCATCTCAGTTTTGTTACATCAATTTCTATACAATAGGAGGGATTGCGCATTCCTATCAGAATGTTTCATTTGCAGCAGACCTTATTGTCACTGTGTTTGCAGTAGAAGTTTTTTGAGATTGCCAAGTCTGCAACCTTCTAGTATAATATAACTTATGAGATAGATTATAAGTCTTAATTATCAAGACGTGTTTTCTTGATATAGTAAGTGAGCTTGTATGTGTTCAACTTTGGCTCGGGGGTGGCAATAATGAGTGAGCTTGTATAAGTTCTACTTTGGCCCAAGGGAAGACAATATGACAGTTCATAAGATCGATTGCAAACCTTAATTATGAAGACACACTTTAAATCCATGTGGACCATTGCTGACAGGTCCAAACGGATAATACTTTGACATAATGAATGAGCTTGTATGTGTTCCACCTCGGCTCTATCCTAAACAAGATGTTTCTCGAAGATAAAGCATCTTTCCAATAATAAAGGGGGAAAACCAATTCAATATCCTCCTAATGATAAAGTCGATGAGGTTTGTTGCGTCGATTGAGGGGCGGAATGATCGAGACTTTATTGTAATAGTTGAGGAGTAATCTACCTTTCCATTATGTTATAGAAAATCATTAACAATAATTTATCCAATAATAAACAAGGTTAGGGAATGCACATCATGACATAAGTCTGTCCAACACAAAATGAATAGTTGAGATTAAAACAAAACAAATAAAAAATTTGAGATTAAAATATTACTTTAATTTCAACCATTTATTTTTTATACTTTAATTTCAACCATTTATTTTTCACTAATTATCCTTATCATCATGTAATTTTTTTTTCAATAAACAATATATTTATTTGAGATGGGGGAGAATGAGAAATGGGTGCACAACGGTGACAATGAATGATTAACTTCTTTATTTTACTATACCACATTTGTTATTGCTCGATCATTAGCGAATAATTATATGTCAGGTAGTGGATTACGTGCAGATCTGGTTATTGAATAAACTAACATAAGAAATGGTGAATGGTATAATTGTCGTTATACCATTGAAATAATGTTAGTAATTGTTCAAGGGCAATGAACAATTGATAATTTGATATTGAATAAGCCATAAAGACATGCAGATACTTGGACTGACAGGTTGTGAAGGTTGGATCTTATATGAACAATAAATAATTCTCGATAATCATGGCGGACTTTCATCTAAATACTCCAACGAATCAGACTATACAAAGTTATAGGTACAGTTTCTATTCTGGAGCCATCTCTGCATCCGTGACCTGTAAACGGGTCTTATAGAACAATTCTATCCACGAAGGTTCGCTCTGTCTGTCTAATTTTCTGTCCGTTGCAATTTTATTCATTGAAATAGTGTCGTGGTTGATGGGAGATAGACACAAATCAATACGAAATAGTTGGCTTTTTACCTGTATTAATCGATTAAGAAACAACAAATGAGTACATTAACGGTCAAAATGAATGATTAACTTCTTTAGTTTACTATACCACATTTGTTATTGCTCGATCATTAGCGAATAATTATATGTCATGTAGTGGATTACGTGCAGATCTGGTTGTTGAATAAACTAGCATAAGAAATGATGAAGGGTATAATTGTCGTCCTGGCTAGTGGGTCTCATTCATTCATAACCATTGAAATAATATTAGTAATTGTTCAACTGCATTGACCAATTGATAATTTGATATTGAAGAAGCCATAAAGACATACGGATACTTGGACTGACAGGTTGTGAAGGTTTGATCTTGTTCCTTCTCGGTAATCATGGCGGCCTTTCATCTAAATACTCCAACGAATCAGAGTATATAAAGTTATAGGTACAGTTTCTATTTTAGAGCCATCTCTGCATCCGTGACCTGTAAACGGATCTTATAGCACAACGTTAACCAACTCTGAAGAGAAGCTATTTTTATTCTATCCACGAAGGTTCGCTCTGTCTGTCGAATTTTCTGTCCTTTGCAATATTATTGATTGAAATAGTGTCCGTGGTTGGTGGGAGGTATGACACAAATCAATATTGATTTACCAAATATGTCGATTTTTATTTGTGTTATTCTATTAAAAAACAAATAAGATAGAATAGAAAAAAATAAAGATGCAAAAACAAGATTTTTAACTTGAAAACCCCCTATATGTGAGGAGTAAAAAATCAAAAAGTCGAAACCCACTTCAAAAACTCCACTATCAACGAAATAATGGATATACAAGGTCTCTTTAGATAACACTATAAACAAAAATGATCTCTAACAAAACAACCAAAATCAACAAAACAATAAAAACGAAACTGACGCTAATCTGTAGCCATCTTCGGAGAACGATAACTCAGCCTATACATCTTCAACCGACGCTCCGTCAGTTTTCAGTCGAAGACTGATGAGTAAGAAACATGCTCATCAAATTTTATGATGATCCGACACCGAATAAACCTCTAAATAGCCTCTGAAAATTGATTGCGTAGTGTAGATTTAACCCTGAGAAAATCTGTCGAGTCTCAATTAATCATGATTCATGCCAAGTAAGAGACAAGATCACATAAGAAGTCAAACTGATGGGAACCAGAAAGGGACACATTTATGCAGTACACTTTAACTCATTAAAGTCAGAACAAATAACATATTTTTATACAAAAGATATTGAAGACACAAATTGGCTATGGAACAAGAGATTAGCTCGCCTAAATTTCAAAACTATAGCCAGACTATCCTCAGAAAATCTATTTAGAAAAGATAAATTGTGCAGACCATGCCAAGAAGAAAAGCAGACCAGAGTAAGTTTTAAACCTCTGAATTCATCAGAATCTTATAGAATTCTGAGCTGTTGCATGGATCCTTTTGGTCTGGTAGAGGTAGAGAGCTTAAATAGAAAGAAATATACCGTGATTATAGTAGATGATTATTCAAGATATACATGGCTAATATTCTTGTACAAAAAGAGTGAAACTTACAATCTACTAACTAGATTCCTAAGACAAGTTCAAAATGAGAAAGACATTGAAGTAATAACAATCAGAAGTGATCATGGTATCGAATTTTACCAAACAGGATTAGATGCCTACTGCAATGATCATGGGATAAAACATAATTTTTCAACACCTAGAACACCTCAACAAAATGGTGTACCAGTAAAAAAAAAAATAGGACACTTATAGAAGTAATTAGGACAATGCTTGCTAATGCAAACTTAACAAAAACCTTCTGGGTAGAAGCAGTAAACATTACATCTTATATTCAAAATAGATGCATTATACATAAACTGCACAAAAAGACTCCCTATTAATTATGAAAATGAAAGACACCAAGTGTCAAATACTTTCATTTCTTTGGATGCAAATGATATATACATAACAATGATAAAAATCATCTAGAAAAATATGATCCCAAGACAAATAAGGGACTTTCTATGAGGAAGAACAATGTTATATACAACAAGCTGTAGAAAAGAAAGAACCCTCTGCACACACTGAAAGAAACTATAATGCAACAAAGCCAGAGCAATCTATGTGGCAAAAACAACTGGAACACACAATTGATGAACAAGACAAAAGAAGATGGATCATTAGAGACAAGGATGCGCTTGTGCCGATTAAAAGAGCGAAAATCAGAGAATGCTTGTCTGCATGTTTTATCTCATAAATGGAACCAAAGACAAGACAACAAATGAAGCTCTAAGTGATCCAAACTGGGTTGATACTATGGAAAAAGAATTGAATGAGTTTCAAAGAAATAAAGTATGGTATCTGAAACCAAGACCCAAGAATTATCCACTTGTTTGCTACAAGTGGGTGTATAGGAATAAAACTGATGAAAATAGAATAGTCATCAGAAACAAAGCTAGGCTAGTTGCAAAAGGCTACTCATAAGAAGAGGGAATAGATTTTGATGAGACCTTTGCCTCTTTTGCAAGACTGGAAGCTATAAGGATGTTCCTTACCTATGCCGCATATCAAGGATTCAAAGTCTATCAAATTGATATGAAAAGTGTCTTCCTAAATGGAAGGCTGCAAGAGAAGGTATATCTTAAACAACCTCCTGGTTTTGAAGACTTTGATCATCCAAGACACGTTTACAGGTTAAACAAGGTATTATATTTACTGAAACATGGTATGAAACTCTCTCAATTTTTCTATATGAAAAAATAACTTTCATAGAGGGGAATGTAGACACCACCTTATTTCTTAAGAAACATAAAGAACATATATTGTTAGTGTAAATTTATGAAGATGACATTATATTTGGCTGCACTAATAATAAACTCTGTGAAAGATTTGCTACATTAATGAAATCTAAATTTCAGTTGAGTTTAATGGGAGAATTGAAATACTTTCTAGGACTTCAGGTACAACAATTAGGAAGTGGGAAATACTTTCAAGTACTTGAAAAACACAGTTCAAAAGTATATATTAGAAAATACAAGCCACATGAGGACTCCCATGAGTGTAGTAATAAAAATAGATAAGGATGAGAGTGGAAAACAAATAAGCCAAACAATGTACAGATGAATAATAAGCTAACTGCTATATTTTATTACAAACATACCAAACATCCAATACTCAGTCTGCGTATGAGTTGGGTATCAATCTGATCCCAGAGAATCCCAATACACTGCAGTAAAGTGAACCCTAAAATATCTCAAAGGAACTCCAACAGTAAAGTGAACCCTAAAATATCTCAAAGGAACTCCAAATCTGAGTATGTGGTATCCTAGGAAATAAGATTTTACACTAACAGGCTATTCAGATGCAAATTTTATAGGTTGTAGAGTTGGTAGAAAAAGCACAAGTGGATCCTATCAATTTCTTGGTGCAAAACTGATTTCATGGTTCAATATGAAACAGACCACTATGTCAACCTCTATTATAGAATCAGAATACATAGCTACAGGAAGTTGTGCTGTACAAGTATTGTGGATGAGGTCGTAACTTGCAGACTACACTTAATTACTAAAACTTCAATATTTTGTGACAACACGTCTGCAATGGCAATTTCAAAAAATTGAGTTTTTCATACAAAGACCAAGCATATTGATGTCAGATATCACTTTATCAAAGATCATATGCAAAAAGATCACATTAAATTGGACTATATTCTAATTGAAAAACAAATTGTAGACATTTTTACAAAACCCCTTGATGAGAGCAAATTTATTCAATTTCGAGATGAATCGGGTATAATTGATATAAACCAATAAAATGGCCAAAATGGGGTACTCCTCTACTACATATATGGAATACAGACTAGCATTATTTTCATTCTACTGCTTCACTGCACATATGGGATGCAGACTATTATTATTTTTGCTCTACTGCAGTTTTATTTTTGGAAGAAAAATAATGTTTTAAAAACTGATTGCCTAAAATCACGTAACGGTCAAATCAATGATAGAATCTGCGTAATGGCTAGTAAAATATGGCAACGGTAATTTTTTCAAAGGGTATAAATTCTGAAAATTTTAAATTAGAAAAACATTTTTACTCTTTCACTTTCTCTCTTGCTATTGCGCTTTACTGCAAACTCAATTGCCACAAGCTCTTTTAATTAGATCTCATAAATATGAAACTCTCTCAATTTCACTGAAAAATGGCCAACATCCGATCTAACACTCCCAAAAGCGACAAATTACAAGAGCAATGAAGCCTAACAAAGAAGGTTGAATTGCAGACAAGAGTGATTCTCGATTTTAAGAGACCAAGGAACGAATCAGATGAGGTAAAAGAAATATCTGAGCTGATTCAAGATGCAGGGATTAAATATTTCTGTGAGAAAACCAGCAGGATTTACAATGTGGAGATACTGAATTTCATTGAGAAGGCAAAGGTTGCAAACGATCTCCAATTCATCAGATACACCTCCACAAGATGAATTAGGGATGAATTGGGATCAACATAGATCCAAATGACATCAAGGAGTTCTTCAAGGTTTCGAATGAAGGACCCAGAAGCATCCCACCATCTATAGTAACTGATGGAAGACATGTGACGCTCAACGAAGAGAGGCAGAAGGGAGGGATTCGAACTATAAATAAATACTTGTCCAAAGAGCATAAGCTACGTGCAGACATTGTGAAGAAGGTGATCTTATCCAGAAAAGTCTCCAAAGATCAGTTCACGTCTCACCAACAGGAGATTATATATGCGATTCTCACCAAACACAAGCTCAACTGGGCAAAACTGCTCATGTATCAACTAGCAAAAGCTGTAGAAGCAAAACAGTTAAAAAGTATAGATTAGAAAATTCAGGCCACATGAGGACTCCCATGAGTGTAGATAGTGGAAAGGAAATAAGCCAAAAAATATAGAAAGGAATAAAAGGGCTCACTGTTATACTTTACTACAAGCAGACAAGATATCCAGTACTTAGTCTACGTATGTGCTAGGTATTAATCTGATCCAAAATAATCCCATTACACTATAGTAAAGAGAATCATGAGATATCTCAAAGTAAACTCCAAATCTGGGTGTATGGTATCTTAGGGAATTAGATTTTACACTATTAGGCTATTCAGACGCAGACTTTACAGGTGGTAGAGTTGACAGGAAAAGCACAAGTGGATCGTGCCAATTTCTTAGTGCAAGACTAATCTCTTGGTTCAACAAGAAGCAGATCACTCTGTAAACCTCTACTGCAGAAGTAGAATCCATAGCTACAGGAAGCTGTGCTGCACAAGTACTTTGGATGAGGTCACAACTTGCAGACTAAGGTATGATATTTACTAAAACTTTAATATTTTGTGACAATACGTCTACTATTACAATTTCAAAAAATCCAGTTTTTCATGCAATGACCAAGCATATTGATATCATATATCACTTTATCAGAGATCATGTGCAAAAAGATCACATAAATTCTAACACATTCCAATAGAAAAACAAATTGCAGATATTATTACAAAACTTCTTGATGAGAATAAATTTATTCAATTTCGAGGTGAATTGGGTATAATTGATTTGAATCAATAAAATGGTCAAAATACTCTACTGTATATGTAGAATGCAAACTAAAATTATTCTTTCTCTACGTATTTCTATTTTTTGAAAGAAAATAATATTTTAAAAACTGATTGCCTATAATTACGCAACAGTCAAATCAACAACTGAATCTGCATAACGGCTACTAAAAATTCAAAACGGTAATTTTTTATAGGGTATAAATTCTGAAAATTTTCAATCAGAAAAATACTTTTTACTCTCATACTTTCACTATTGCTATTGCGCTTTACTGTAAACTCAATTGTAACATCCTAAGTTCACAAACTCTTTCAATTCGTTCTCATATTCATTCGCTTCATTGGAAGATGAATGTTTGAGTTAAACAATGAAGAATTTCTCAAAGCAATCTTGAGTCTTGACAACAATGAAGATGAGCTAAAGGTGGAAAATATTACAAACTGAAAGAAGTTTTGAACCAACTAGAAAGAGAAATCTATGTTTTTTTGAATACGACAACCATCTTAATGTGCAAGGGTCGCCAATTAATCATTAACAAATGTTACCATATGTAGTCAATCCACCAAAACTGGAAATCAAACCACTACCACCTCACCTAAAATATGCATATTAGGATGATGGAGAGGCATTACAAGTCATTATTTCTAGCAAATTAACTCTTGTTGGAGATGACAAGTTAGTTAATATGCTTTAAACTCACAAAAGAGCTATTGGGTGGACAATCGCTGATCTTAAAGGGATAAGCCCTTCCATTTGTATTCATAGAATCTACTTAAAAGAACATGTCAAACCATCAAGGGAAGCTCAATGCCTCTTGACCCTCCTGATAGGAATGTGCAATCCCTCCACTTGTATAGAAATTAATGAACAAAAATTTAGAGTATTAGGCATGATGTTGTTAGTGTGCTTAGGTTAAAAATCAAGTAGGTAGCTGCAGTCTAAGTTCGATGCTGGAGAGCAGACGGCCGAAGATGAAGAGCATCGTGTGGGCCACCAGATACAGGCTGCTATAAAGGATTTTGGCTAAGCAACTAAGACATACATGGACAATAAAAAACCTACAAAGGCTTCAGGTTCTCGGATTGGACTTGCAGACGAGGACCTACATAGCAATGCATGAAGTGTATCAGATCTGAGTGCAGACAAGGTTGCAACAGGGACTGGGTACAGACGATATCTCATAGTACTTAGTTTAGACTAAGGTACGACAGACTAGAGTGCTGCAGAGATGGTTGATGGGGTTTGGGTCAAAGGTCTGAGGTTCAGACTGTGACAGTACGAGGATATGAAAAAGGTGAGTTATCAACATTTTGGAGCTCACATGTCACAAGCTATCACATCAGGTCCTGTACGTAGTCACGGGTTCATTCCCTCAGCCTATAAAAGGGGATCGTTGAGGCTGAGTGAGTAAGGTTGTTGGATGAGTGATTCAAAGAGAAAGCTTACAAAACAATCAAAAATTCTAAGATTACTCAAGTGAGCCAAATCAAGAAGAATACAGAAAGAGAGTTCATTAATCTGCAAAGAAGAACAAAAAGCTACAACAGAGTCCAATTGCTGGATCTATGCAAAGATCTGGGTCCTTCATCTTTTGTACAAGTCAGCTATCTTATAAAAAGGGGTTATCTTGTAAGTCACAAACAAGAAAATAGTGAACTCACCTCTTGGCTTGACTAAACTGGTCACCAAGGGAAGATTGCACTAAGCTCTCGATTATCAGTTGATAACGAGTGTCTGAAATTGATCACTACATCAAGAATCCTATGTTTTTTTATTGGCCTTCATTGCTTGAGATATTTAGAACTGTTAGAAATTGATCACTACATCAAGAACAGTAGTGTTCTAAGTATTTAAATCCACAGAAATTCAAGCAATAATTTGAATCAACGTATTCATCTCCTCTTCTATGTTGAACCTTTGGACATAACAATTGGTATCAGAGCCTGACTATCCAGACCTAACTTTTTTTTGAAAAGAAAAGGTCATACTTTTAGAATTAAATTTGCAAAGAAGTTACTAACAGTTTCTTTTGCTTAAAGAATATGGCTCCACCAAAGCTACCTAAATGTCCCAACAGTAAAGAACCACCAACATGTTCATTCGACAAGTTCAATCATTGGAAGCTGAGGATGCTTGCTCACTTGGACCATAGATGAAAGGATGAAAAGACATCATCACTGATGGATTGTACATACCAATGATAACAGATCTAATTGATACAAGCAATGAAGTAAAGAAGCCGAAGTCACTTTGGGCAAGGGAGGA
Source organism: Drosera capensis (assembly GCA_001925005.1). Taxonomy (NCBI): domain Eukaryota; kingdom Viridiplantae; phylum Streptophyta; class Magnoliopsida; order Caryophyllales; family Droseraceae; genus Drosera; species Drosera capensis. Next base: position 45,368 of record LIEC01011937.1, read on the forward strand.
TTGGAATCTAGTACTTGTGGACAAAAGAGCAAGAAATCAGATATTCAAAGCTCTCGATGATGACATGTTTGAGATAGTGGTTCACACGATTACTTCAAAGGAAACATAGGATGCTCTACTGCTCCGAAATGAAGAAACCAATGAAATCAGAGAAAACAAGAAAGATGTGCTGACCCAACAGTATGATTGGGGCTCAATGAGATTAGATGAGAACCTGACCAGCTTTTATGAAAGGTTCAATGTTCTCATCAACAATCTCAAAACATTAGGAAAGACTTTCGAAAACAAGGAAGTCAACCTAAAGTTTATGAGATCAATTGGAGAAATCTGGGGAACAAAAACAACAACAATAAGAGAGTCCAGAGATCTTGCCAAGATGTCTCTAGCACAACTATATGGTGCGTTGCACACTTACAATCTAGAAGTTGAATAGAAGAGACAGATAGATGAGGCCAGAAAGAAAACTCTGGAATTCGAGGATCAAAAGAAAATCCTGAGGTCAATGGCAGATGAGGAAACTAGTGACACCACTAACTGAAGAACTTGCACTCATGGGGAACAAGTTCAAAAAGATATTCAAAAAGAAATACCTCAAGACGAACTTTCCCACAAAGACAAAAAAACAGAAAAGGAAGTCTGCTATAACTGTGGCAAGTAAAGACACTTTACTGTATAATACAGATGACCCACACAAGAATCATCTGCACAGAAGTACAAGAAGAATAACATCCAAGGGAATCCTGGAAGAAAAGAAAGGAGTAAAGCATATGCAACCAAGACATGGAGCGAGACAGACTCCGATGATGAAGAAAAAATCTCAAATGCTCAGCCTTGTCTCATGGCAAGAAATGATGAAAAGCAACAGGCATTTGACATTTCTAACTTAGAAGCCACCCTAGAAAATTGAAGGAAACACTTCAAGAAACCTCTGAAAGCTTTATTTTCCACTTCAAGACATGAAGCGAGACAGACTCCGATGATGAAGAAAAAATCTCAAATGCTCAGCTCTGTCTCATGGCAAAAAATGATGAAAAGCAACAAGCATTTGACTTTTCTAACTCAGAAGCCACCTAGAAAATTGAAGGAAACACTTCAAGAAACCTCTGAAAGCTTTATTTTCCACTTTAAGACATGGAGTGAGACAGACTCCGATGATCAAGAAAAAATCTCAAATGCTCAGCTCTGTCTCATGGCAATAAATGATGAAAAGCAACAGGCATTTGACTTTTCTAACTCAGAAGCCACCCTAGAAAATTGAGGGAAACACTTCAAGAAACCTCTGAAAGCTTTATTTTCCACTTCAAGACATGGAGCGAGACAGACTCCGATGATCAAGAAAATATTTCAAATGCTCAATGAAAAGGTGAAGGTTCTCAATGTAGTAGTGGAAACACTCACGTTGAGAAATACTGAGCTTAAAAAGCAAGAAGATACATGGGACGAAAAGACCCTGTGTTTGCAGAAAATGCATAATATGGGCCAATACTCACATGATAAAACAGGTTTAGAATATAATGACTGGTTAAATAATAGTTCACATCAGAAAATAAAATGAAAAGGTCATAACCAGTAAGAAAAAGATAGAGCACACCTCTACGAAAAATCTTATAGAAGGGTAATACCTCTGCTGCACAAGGAGTGCAGAAGAACAAAAGCTCTACTGCACAGTTAGTGCAGAAAAGGAAAACCTCTACTGCTCTAACCCAGACCGTTAAAGTCTGGAATAGACCATCAGTACGAACTGATATAGAGTACGATAAGGCGCAGAAGGCCAGGAATAGACCATAAGTACAAACTGATATAGAGTACGATAAGGCGCAGAAGGCCAGGAATCCTGAGAAAAGGATCAATGAAAGGCCTTATGGACTTCAGTATGTACCTAACTACTCTGTGGAACAACATCTCCAAGACCACATGGAGAACGACACACTTGAGGCACACCTACTCATGCCAAATACAATAGAAAAGGTAGAGAAACTCAAGCAGACCACCTAGAGCTGTAAGACCAAAAGTCTACTGTTACACATGTGGCAATCTTGGCCAAAAGTCCTTTGAATGCTGAAATTCTCACAATAAAATAATTCAAGTGTGGATTTCAAAGACTAACAAATAATGACCCATATGAGTGGGTACCATGTACGAGCTCTTTATGTCTTAATGTAGGAAAACAGAGAGGAATATGGTATTTTGACAGTGGATTCTCAAGGCATATGACAGAAAAAAAAAACCATTCTTGAGGACTATAGAAAGGAACAGGGTCCCCTGGTCATCTTTGGTGGAGGATAGTACAGATTCCTTAATCTTTAGAAATGTAGCGTATGTTAAGGGATTGGAACATAGCCCACTATCCATTAGTCAGTTATGTGATAAAAATTATGATGTCTCATTTACTCATGATTCGTGTCAAGTAAGAGACAAAGTCACACAAGAAGTCAAATTAATAGAAATCAGAAAAAGAAACATTTACGTAATAGATTTTAACTTATCACAGTCAAAACAAGTAACATGTTTTTATACAAAAGGTAATGAAGAAACAAACTGGCTATGGCACAAAAGATTAACACGCCTAAATTTCAAAACTCTAGCCAGATTATCCTCAAAAAACCTAGTGGGAGGTCTGCCATTAGTAAAGTTTAATAAGGATAAACTATGCAGACCATGTCAAGAGGGAAAGTGGAATAGACCAAGATTTAAACCTCTAAATTCATCAGATTCAAATAGAATTTTAAAATTATTACATATGGATCTTTTTGGTCCAGTTGAGGTAGAAAGTTTAAGTAGAAAGAAGTATATCCTCGTTATAGTAGATGATTACTCAAGATATACATGTGTGATATTTTTGCATAAAAAGAGTGAAACTTGTAACTTGCTGACTAGATTCCTAAGACAAATTCAAAATGAGAAAGACATTGAAGTTATTACAATTAAAACTGATCATGGTACTGAATTTGATCAAACAGGAGTAGATGCCTACTGTAATGATCATGGAATAAAACACAACTTCTCAACACCTACAACACCTCAAGAAAATGGTGTAGCAGAAGGAAAAAAAAAGGACACTTATAGAAGTAGCAAGGACAATTCTTACTGATGCAAACTTATCAAGAAGTTTCTGAGGAGAAGGAGTAAACACTACATGCTATATTCAAATAGATGCATCATACTCAAACTGCATAAAAGGGCCCCTATGAATTATGAAAAGGAAAGACACCAAGTGTCAAATACTTTCATATCTTTGGATGCAAATGCTATATACATAACAATGACAAAAATCATTTAGGGAAATTTGATCCTAAGATAGAAGAGGAAACCTTCTTAGGATACTCCACAATCAGCAAAGCCTTTAGATCATATAATATAAGAACACAAATGGTTGAGGAGTCAGTACATGTATCCTTTGATGAATCAAAAATATCCATGCGTGATGCTAATGTCTTTGATGAGGAATGTGCATACATAGATGATGAACAAGATACAGACGAGGGCATTGAAACTGCAGAAAAGGAGGAGTCATCTATACAAATTAAAGAAAACCACAATGCAGCAGAGCGAGAATAGTCAACCATTCAACAACAACTGGAACAAACAACTCATGAACAAGGTAAGAGAAGATGGGTTAAGACACACACTCAAGAAGACATTATTGGAGACAAGGATACACCCGTGCAGACTAGAAGGGCAACAACCAGAGAATGCATGTTTGCCTGCTTCATATCAGAAATAGATTCAAAGAAAACAAGTGAAGCCCTAAGTGATCCAAACTTGGTATATGCCATGTAAGAAGAACTGAATCAATTTCAAAGAAATGAAGTATGGTATCTAACACCAATACCTAGAAATTATCCAGTTGTTGATTGTAAATGGGTATTTAGAAACAAAACTGATGAAAATAGAACAGTCATAAAAAATAAAGTTAGGTTTATAGCAAAAAGCTACTCAGGAGAAGAGGGAATTGATTTTGATGAGACCTTTGCCTCTGTTGCAAGACTCGAAGGCATAAGGATGTTCCTTACCTATGCTACATATCAATGATTCAAAGTTTATCAGATGGATGTAAAGAATACCTTTCTAAAGGGAAAGCTGTAAAAGGAAGTATATGTCTAACAACCTCCTGATTTTGAAGACTTTGAACATTTAGAGCATATTTACAGGTTAGACAAGGCATTATATGGACTAAAACAAACTCTAAAGGCATGATATGAAACTTTCTCAACCTTCCTATGTGAGAATAAATTTCATAGAGGAAAGATAGATACCACCTCTTATTCCATAAAAAATAAAAAATATATATATTGTTAGTGCAGATTTACTTTGATGACATTATATTTGGTTGCATTAATAATAAATTTTGTTAGCGATTTACTAAATTAATGAAATCTAAATTTCAAATGAGCTTAATGTGGGAATCAAAATCTTTCTAGGACTTAACGTACAACAATTAGAAAGTGTGATCTTCTTGAATCAATCCAAGTACCTAAAGAACACAATAAAAAGTATGGATTAGAAAGTGCAAGCCATATGAAAATCGCTATGAGTAAATTAATAAAAATAGATAAAGATTAAAATAGGAAGAAAATAAATCAAACAATGTATAGAGGAATAATAGGGTCATTATTATACCTTACTATAAGCAGACCATACATTTAATATGTAGTCTGTGTCTGTGCAAGATATCAATCTGATCCCAAGGAATCCCATTATACTACAATAAAGAGAATCCTAAGATATCTCAAAGGAACTCCAAATATTGGTATATGGTATCCTAGGGAATCAGATGTTACACTAATTGGTTTCTCAAATGTAGATTTTGCTAGATGTACAGTTAACAGAAAAAGTACGAGTGGAACATGTCAATTCATTGGAGCAAGGCTAATATCATGGTTTAGGAAAAAGGAGACGACTCTGTCTACCTCTACTGCAGAAGCTAAATACATTTCTGTTGGAAGCTGTGCTGCACAAATACTATGGATGAAATCACAACTTGCATACTATGGTATGATATTTTCTAAAACCTCCATATTTTGTGACAACACATCTGCAATGATTATTTCAAAAAATCTAGTTTTTCATTCAAGAATCAAGCACATTGATGTCAGATATCACTTTATTAGGGATCATGTGTAAAAGGGTCATATTAAATTGGAATATATTCCAACAGAAAAACAAATTGCATATATTTGTACAAAATCTCTCGATGAGAGCAAGTTTACGCAATTCTGTGGAGAATTGAGAATACTTGATTTAAAACAATGAAATTGACCAAATGCTCTACTGCTCTACTGCAAATGTAGGAAGCAGACTAGCATTATTTTTGAAAAACACAAACTATCATTATTACTTTACTGCTCTACTGCTAGGTATGGAGAGCAGATTAGAAGTAATATTGCTCTGCTGTATCTATTTTAGGAAATAAATAAACATTACAAAACTGTTTTCCTAAACTAACGCAAACGGTCAAATAAATGACTGGCACTATGTAACGGCTAGAAAGTCACTGTCAACGGCTATATTTTCCAAATGAGTATAAAAACTGAAAATTTTCAATTGGAAAAATACTTTACTCTCTATAATACTCTATCTCTCTCTCTAAAAACCGCTCTAACTCTCTCTTTATCTCTCATCTTACGCACACTCTACTACACGAAAAGTAAAACCCTAACTTTCAATTTTACTTTTAAAAACTCAAGAATTTCAAGCAATCACTTTTCGAAAACATGGCCAACACTCCATCAAGCTCATCTCCAAAAAGCCCAACAAAGAAAATTGAACTACAAACTGGTGTAGTGTTCGATTTCAACACAATACGAGATGAATCCGATGAAGTCAAGGAAGTAGCCGATCTGATTGAAGAAGCCAGCCTCAAATACTTCTGCGAAAGACCTAGCAGGATCTATGATGATGAAGTTTTGGACTTAATCGAGAATGAAAAAGTTGTAGATAATCTGCAATTAATCTCATATCACTCTATGACAAAGAAGATTGGAATCTTCATCAACTCAGACAACTTTGCACAGTTCTTTAACCTGAACAATGAAGGATCACTGATCATTCCACCTACGACAATGGAAACTAGACGACATGCCATGCTACCAGAAGAGAAGTGGAACGAAGGGATACGGACTATGAAGAAGTTTTTATCCAAAGAACATAAGATTCTTGCCGATATCGTCAAGAAGGTCATTCTCTCCCGAGAATACAGTAAAGATCAGATTAGCACTGATCAGCAAGAAATCATGTGTGCAATCCTCATGAAACACGAAGTCAACTGGGCGAAGTTACTCATATACTAACTTGCCAAAGCTGTGGAGGCAAGACAACCACTGTTTGGGAGGGTCATCAGCATCTTTCTCAAACAAAAGTTAAAGCTTTCTGAAAAGAAGGGAAGACCATGGAACGTAGCAAAACAAATCGACATTAAGAAAATAGGCAAGTAGCCTATTGGACTGACAAGGAAAACTACAGCAGTGCAGACCGTGGTCGGACCTGCAGACGATCCACCAAAATCTGCAAAAGTGCTGACGAGACAAAAGGCCAAGAAGACCACTGCAGTAGTGCAGACCGTTGTAGTACAGACACGATCTGCAAAGAAGCAAATCAAGAAGAAGCCAGTCCCCTAAACTCAACCTAAAATGAAGCAACCTAGAGTCACAAAGAGAAAAGTTCTTGTGCAAACCTATGACGAGGAAACTATGTAAAAATCAACCTACTACAAAGCCTCTCGCCAAAGAGGAGGAGGAAACACAGTTTGCAATAGTACAGACTAGACAGATTATTGAGCCATCTTCCTCCAAGATCTCACCCAAGGTACCAGAACTTGCTGCACTCCACGATGCAAACATGGCAATTCAGCTCCTAAAGGCAGGAGCAGTTGAAAACTTCAGGAACCTGATTTTGGAAGCTCAAGTGAGCTTTCAAGAAATCAGAGAAGGACATCGAGTTGAGTTTAGACAGAAACTAATTACAGAAGGCTACACTCATGAAGAAATAAAAGCAATAGAGGCCAAACTGCCAATCTTGTAGATGGATCCTACTCAAGCTACCTCTGCTGCACCCACCCTCATAATCAGACCTCTTGCAGCAGAGCCAACAACAACACCAATTGTTCCATTCTTAAGCAGTGGAATGGAAACTTCAACAATTGCAGATGACCAACCAACCACTACAACTGCCGCATGGACAATAACAACATCCACAACTAAGGAAAGGCCTTCTCTTGAAACTCATTTCTTTGAAACTCATTTAACATGGCATCTATCTAGTTTGAGTCGCTTAAGGCAGGTTTGATGGTCTTTGGTTTCATTTCTGATATGTAACATACAAACGGTCACTCCAACGTTGTTGTTCTTCTTGTCTGCACTGGTGCATCTCTGTCTTCGATAATCACATCAAGATTTTGTGCTTTAATCCATCTTCTCTTATCATGTACCTCACTAAGTGTTGTTTCTTCGAGTTACTCCTGAATTATAGAAGTTTCTTGTTCTGTCTTTATTTCTTTGTCTTCTGTAGTGGATACATCTAAATACTGGTATGCAACCTGTTCATCATCTACACAGACACATTCTTCATCGAAGACATTAGCAACACAAGGTGAACTAATAATTTCATCAAAAGACACATGTACAGACTCTTCAACAAGTCTTGTTCTCTTATTATAGACTCTGAATGCTTTACTAGTTGTGGAGTATCCTACGAATATTTCTTCATCTGACATAGGATCAAACTTTCCTATGTGTTATTTCTCATTATTATGAATATAGGAGTGGTTTCCTCTTAAGAAGAGGTATTATCGGTTTCCTCTTCTATCATGGATCTCAGAATTTTCTCTTGAGCTTTAAAGGCCAGAGTTTTCTTCCTAACATCATCAATCTGTCTCTTCTGCTTTAAGAACATCTTGACAAGATCCCTCGACTCCCTTATTGTTGTGGTCTTTGTTCCCCAGATCTCACCAAGTGATCTTATAAACTTCAGATTAATTTTCTTGTTATCAAAAATCTTTCCTAAAGTCTTAAGATTGTTGATGAGTACATTGAACCTCTCATAGAAGCTGGTAAGGTTCTCATCTGATCTCATTAAGACCCAATTATACTGCTGCATCAAGACATCCTTCTCGTACTTCTTGATTTCATTTGTTCCTTCATTCCTGAGCAGTAGAGAGTCTCATACTTTGTTTGCAGTGGTTGTATGAACCACTACTTAAAACATGTCATCATCAAGAGCTTTGAATATTTGATTTCTTGCCCTTTTATCCACCAGCACTAGATCTCAGTCCTCTTTCGTCCAGAGGATCTGAGCTTTCCATTTCGCCTCATGCATCAACTAGATTTGGCATCTTTTGTATGTATGGTCCATGAGTAATGATATCATGCATTCTTTCATCTATTGAATCCAGATATGCAAGCATTCTTAACTTCCAGTGATTGAATTTGTCAAATGAGCGTGCTGATAGCTCTCCACTGTTGCGGCATTTGTCAAATATGGAGAAACCATATTTTCTTCACAAAATAAACTGTTAGTAACTTCTTTTTAAAAATAAATCAAAAGAAATGAACTTTTCTTTCCAAAAATGTTAGGTCAGGAAAGTTAGGCTCTGATAACAATTGTAAGATCCACGGATACAACCTAGAGCGGGGATGAATAGGTTGTCTTAAAATTTTTCAGTGTAATACAGCGGAATGATGAATTTCAATACAGTGATGTTCTTTGCATACTATTAAGGTGGTCTGCAGTAGAAATTTAAACTTTGAAAGTTTGTCTCTGTTTGCTGTTGAGATTGATTCCTAACAGTTCTAATAGCTCAAAACAATGGAAACTAAATAAAGAACACATGATTTATATTGATTCAGATACTCGTTATCAATTGATAACCGAGAGCTTAGTCCAATCTTCCCTTGGTGACAAGTTTACTCAATCCAAGAGGTGAGTTAACTATCTTCTTGTTTTTGGCTTATAAGAAAACACCTCTTTATAAGCTAGCTAAATTATCAAAGGCGAAGAACCTAGATCCTTGCATAGATCCTTCACTAGACTCTATTGTAGCTTCTGTCCTGTTCTTCCTGTTCTTCAACTGAGCTCACTTGAATAGTTTTGAATTTCGATTGATTTTTCACTCTTGTACGTTCAGTCTCTCATTCAATAGTTTCCTTAGCGGCACTGTTCTTTGAGCTCTTGGATCCTCTTTTATAGGCTGAGAGAATGAAGCCGTGACTTGTGTATTTGACCTCATGGTGGCAGCTTATCACATGTGAACCTTCACTGATATTGACAGCACATCTTTTTTCAGATCCTCATACGATCACTCTGAACCTCATATCTTTTATGTGATTGATCCTCAGACTTCTGCCCCAACCTTAACAACCATCTCTATTGCACTCTAGTCTGTTGCAAATGAGACATCGGCTGCACTCAGTCACTGCTGCAACCTTATTTGCATCCAGATCTGATGCAATCCATGTATTATTGTGTTGGTCCTTTTCTGTCAGATCAATCCCAAATCCTAAAACATTTGCAGATTTTTTATTGCCAATGTATGTCTTAGCTGTTTAGCCGAAATATTCTGTAGTACTCTGCATCTGGTGGCCCACATAATACTCTTCATATGTGATCGTTTGCTATCCAACATCTGATTTAGACTGCAGATATCTACCTAATTTTTAGTCTGAACAAAATAAAACAGCACACCTGAATAAAAAAATAAAAAGGGAGGATAAAACAGAGCACCGAGATCACACAAAGTTAACAATCTCCTCTTTTGTTAAAACAGAGCACACAAAGTTAAAGCACGGTAACTTGTTGTATACATACAAATCAGATTTTAGTTAAAAAATACATTAAAAATTTGATTGTACATATTCATCAACTTACATTATATATTTTTCAACTTATAGTATAAAATCATCAACCTGCAGTATTTATAGCAGTTAAAAAAATATATATATATAAATCAAACATTATAGATAGTGACAGTCAACAGAATGAGATTAACGGTAAAAATATTCTACCCTGACAAATATAATACTGCTAGTAAACGTTAGGTGACTTGTGGTCATCTGTGAAATGTCAATAATTTTCATGTTCATACTTTATTTTTTAAATGAATAGCATTACTCTAATCATGCAGCTTGCTGCTTTTCAATTTAGATATATATTCCATTTGATAGCTAGCGAGAGTGCAATCTTCCCAATTTCCTTTTCCATCAAACTATAGCTGTAGGAGCTCATTATTCATGCTCAGATGCCCTAAAGTAGCAACAAACAATACATCAAATAAAAAACTTGTCGACGGGCAATTCAAGCACTCTTCTACCAACCGGAGAAAGATATATATATATATATATTTGTGTTGTTGCATTGAGATATATATTTGGTTTCACGATCCCTATACATAGCTACGTTTGTTTGGTTCTGTAAGAGAAGAGTAGTAGTGTCATGTGGAGGCTGAAAGTTGCGACAGGCGGGGACGATCCGTACTTATACAGTACGAATAATTATGTCGGAAGGCAAATATGGGAGTTTGATCCTAATTACGGGACTCCTGAGGAGTTTGCCGAGGTGGACAGAGCTAGGAGACATTTTCGTGATAATCGGTTTTCGGTTAAGCCCAGTGGTGATGTGCTCCTCCGGCACCAGGTTGGTGATCATTTTCGTTAGTTTCTTTCTTCTTTCTTTCTTTCTTTTTTTTTTTTTTTTCCCTTTTCGGTGATCATTCCAGTTTTTGGTATGAAATATTCAGAGTAGAGAGGATACGTGTAATTTATCCTTTTTTTTATTTAAATTTAAATCTTAAAAAAATACAAAATCAAGCATACTATAATACATCACAGTATCTCTCATGTCTGATCAAAGACTACAGTAAATCTCATTAATCCAGAAAAATTTATCAAAATATTGATTTTTTTTATTATCAAATCTCATAAAAATACAATATATTTATAAATCTTAGTATTGGGTGAAACCATTGTATATATTTTGAGACAAAGAGAATATCAATTAGCTAAGAAGAAAAGATGATCTATGAAGAGATATTGTATCACATAAAATTTTGGGAAAATATGATATGTTTCATCCTTCCCTTGTGATAGTACTCCGTCACGGACAAATAATTTGCGATGATGATCACCTCAGTCCTATTGAGATAACTTTTTCACAAGCGAATAAAAATTATTCTTATAAATTTATCATAAAATATTAATAATAATTTAAGATATATATTATAATGCTACATCAACAAATAATATGCTAGGTATGCATGGTAGTTGTAGGGCTATGGCTCTATGATATAGTTTGCCTTTCTTTATTTAAAGAAGAAAGGAGAATATATATTAAATAATATTATCTTCGTCTCACAAAAATCATTACCGATTGAGTTGACATTGATATCGATGTAAAGTTTGATATGTGTGTAACGAGGTTCAAATACAATTTTTTTTTATAAAGTTATCGTAAAATATCAATAATGATATAAATTACGTATTTTAATATGATACATATTATGCAACGATCAGAGATTTTGATATAAAAATAACATTTATATTTGTACATATAAAATAAAATAATATATATATTATAACTTTTGTAAAACAAAAACATAATCAATATATGTAATTATCCTAACAAATATAGGTCGGAGAGAGGTACACTATGAAATGCAAGTACTCACGCAGAGTAATAAATCGACAATGTAGAAAAGGGGATTAAATGGACTCAGTTTTCAATTTCCATTCAGCGGGTCAAGATAGGTCTCTTGAATAAGCATTTTCAAAAAGTGAGACCATGATATTCACGGGTGCTTCTTTGACCACGTTTTCAATCATATTCTCTCTGTTTTTAAAAAATTATCATTATTTAATTTAATATAATAATTTATATTAATTTTTAACATAATGACTAAATTATTCTTTAATTTTTATAAGTGAAAGGAGTAAAAAAGAAAAAAAAAATGATAATGAACTGGATTGATGTGATATGAAATAAATATAAGGATATTTTTATAAGAAATTTTTTTTCAAATAAGATAAAATTATAATTTAATTGAAAAGACTAAATTTAATAAGTGTTACAATATTGTTAGGATTTTCTTTTCATTGACACGATTATTGGAGAGTGTATGGAATTTATGATTTCTTTCGTTAAATGTCCTTAAAGACTCTGTATAAAAGTTGGGTGAGTGAAATTGTCAATAGACGAAAAAACATAAAAATTAAGTGAAATTAAAAATGAACAACGAACCAAAAAGAGGGTAAAACATAAAAAACAGAAGACTGACCAAGCCATTTGATTCGTTACTTGGACTTGTCCAAAGCCACCAAATGGCACCAAATACTACATCACAAAAAATTAATCTTTCACTTTGATTCCGAAAGACCAACATCCAACATATTTGACCAAGTTTTTTTTTTTTTTTTTGGTAAATATAACCAAGTTTTTTTTAGATGTAGAGAATCTATGATCAACATACGGGTGCAGAGATGAGAAATTTTTTGGAAAAAAGATGTTCATAGCTCAAAAAGATGCAAAGCCTACACGATCAAACACTAGATCTAGGCAAGAGAGAGGTATGTGACAGTGCGAAGACAGTTTGGTCTCTTCTCTGTTATGGTCTTGTTATTTCACCAACTAAAATACCGAATAAATCTAGGAACAAGAGTTTATATATCACGTACTCTAAAAATTTGAAATTATTAAAATATTATCAAAGAATCCTTAAATGATAAAGAAGTGCTCGAAACGACTTTGGTGATTAAAAAAACGTTGAACGTCAAAATCGACAGCTCTATGTTTTTATGTCTAGATGTTTCGCATGGACTGACCAAATTGATCGTGTTCTGACACCATGACCTTCATTTTTAAATACTCTCATTGGCAAATGTTTGATGTCCGTGCATTAAAGCACTTTTTGGTATTGGAGGAGAAAAGCTCAAGCATAAGTTGAAGAAATATCAATTCACGTAATTCGTTTTGGAAGTGAAAAAGTTAATATGATGTTTGATAGTGCTTCTTAAAATTATTAAAAACAAAATCTATAATCAAAACAAAAAATTACTAATGATAATCAAAATTATTGTATAAAATAAAACGAAACAAAATCAAAGAACCTTTTGCAGAACTTTTCTCACCACACATTCTTTTAGAATATTTTTAAAAATTTTAACTTATTGTTTGAAAATTTAAACTTGTGGTGGGAATACCTATTGTTTGCCGCAGGAATCTTTTTCCAATAATGAAATAATTTTTTAAGGAAGTGTTTAATATTGTACTCATATGAAATAGAAAAAAAAACTATTCTTTTTGATTTTTTGTTTTTTTTTTTGGTCTCGTCCTTGTAGGAAACATTACGATATGTGAGATCTTTGGTAGTATTTTTGCCATCATTGAATTACAAACACTACATAAGTTTTGGTCCAAATAATCATGAATAAAAACTATGGTAGCGTTTTTTAATCGCTACCTTTGTTTAACTATTACAATATATTGGTTTGAAGCGATTTTTTTACAACGTTTAAAAAATACTATCATAAAGACATCTATAGCATCGGTTGCAAATGTTGCATGGTTATTTTGTCATTATTTATAACAGAAAAACAATAATACAATTGATTGGTAATAAACCAAATTTCATCCTCCAAATGATCCAACACCAGACCAACAATGTTGAGGTTCCTGATTTAAATCCTTCCAAGTGCGAAATGTAAATGATTTTATAAAAATTGGTCGTCGGTCAGTCAATTACCGTCGACTGATCATCAAAGATAGTACTCTCTTGAGGACGAGATATAATATACGAAACGTAAGAAGTTGTTTTTGATAGAAAAGAATTTATTATTTTATTTCTTTTTTGTTATACTGAAATCATACCAAAGATGAAACCCATAAAAGTAGACCGTTTTGAGGGCATTGTTTTATAAACCATTGTATGGAATTGATTTGCAACAACATTGCATTGCAGTTATTGGAAGAAAACAAGTTTAAGAACACAATTGCCCAAGTGAAACTCGAAGAGACAGAGGAAGTGACTTATGAGGCAGTGACGATCACGTTGAAAAGAGCCGTGCGATTCTACTCAGCGTTGCAGGCAAGCGATGGACACTGGCCTGCTGAGAGCTCCGGGCCTCTCTTCTTCCTCCCACCACTGGTTTGTGTTCCTCTCTATCTCGCTCACTCATATTCATGATTGGTTTCTTTTATTTATAGATAATGGTGCTCGTTCTGAGAGGACTGAGATTTTCGAGATTATATATGATTGTGGACAGTAGCGATTTGTTTCATGATGGTCGTTATCGAGGGTTAGTAAGGTAGTGTCATGATGCAATATTTCTCAGATGCATCGTTGGTGATGCAAGAGATAACCAACTGGTTAATTTAAATCTCAGTGAGAGTACAAGTAAATACATTGTATTATCAATGGGATTTTTTGTACTCGTAAAGGGGTTTGCAACTGTCAATTGGCTGCCCCTTGCAACACAATTCAAATTCTTATATTCTTATGTTAGATTTTCTATCACAACGTTGTAGAATGGGCTTGTATTATTAATCCGGTTAAGTACGAGTGGTGTGATCCGTAAAGATTTTGGTTGTTTCCTAATTAGGCTAAAAGAAAAAACAACCAATATATCTAATTTGGAATATCAGGATTGTTGTCTACAGGTTAATATATATAGAAAATATTAGGCTTGCAACATAGACGATTTAATCTCCATTGTTTATTCCTAAACTTAATCGTACGATTAATATTAGAACATATAAATAAAGATATTTATCTATTATAATTAATAAAATATCTCAACAATCTCTTTTAATATTGTAACACCAATTAGTCTCAATATACAATGTTCAAAACTAAATAATGAATTATTCATATTGTCAAAATAAAAAAGGTCCAGAACAACTGAATCAACATAGAAAATGAACTTCAAGCAATAGTCAATAAATCTTAGAAATTGAAAAATCTAAATTCGAACAACCATCAAGAATGTCCAAATAAGTGCAAACTAAAATGAAAGCTCCTCCATAGCATGACAACTCTATTCATCGAGCAAATCATCATCATCATGATTCAGATTAAGTTTCTCAGACTCCTTCATTTTCACTTCTGTAGGTAACCAAAACATGAATATCATAAGTAAATATGTATCCAAGATAATGCATCATAGTTCAAAAAGTATCTAATTCTACTACAAGAACTTGGCACAATTATCACAAAGATGAAAATGAACACCAATAGACATTATGATCTACCTTTACCTCCAGAACTAACAGTTTTTTTAAAAGAATATTTTCATGTTTCTATTTGGAAGGCTATAATCAATATGTCTAAAGAGATAAGTTTGTTGTATCATCAAATTTTGGAATGACACTTCCAATCATGTGAGACATATCATCAAATATGGAATGGTATAAAGTCTACATATAAGTAGATAATTATGGCAAGATGATAATATATGCACTTACTCGAATTACTACTATGAAAATCAAGCGATTTTACTGTTTTGTCAAATTTTTGATGTCGCATCTTAGGTGTTTGTTTAAGACCATATAAAGATTTGTCAATTTATGAACCTTCTTTTCGAAACCTTCAACTTGGTTCATATAGATTTCTTCAGTTAAGTCTCCATCAAGAAAAACTGTCTTCACATCAATATAATGAACAACAAAGCCCTCGATAGATGCTTAAAATAAGAAGAATTCTTATTGTTGTCAGATAATATACAGATGAATATACATCAAAGTAGTCCACCCCACTCACTTGAGTATAACCTTTAGCTACAAGACATGCTTTATACTTGGCTATTGATCCATCTGGATTAAGTTTCTTCTTCAAAATTCTTCTTTAGGCAAATCGAGTAGATTCCATGTTTGATTTTCCAGCGAAGAATTCATTTCATCATTAATGATTTCTATCCATAACAAAGAGTCCCTGAACCTCATTGCTTCTTTAAAAGTCGATGGACTCTACATGATATGTCTTAAAGTTCTCACTAAACCTTTTGGGAACTCTTGTTCTCTTAGATATCCTTAATGACAAATCGTTAGACTCTGTTGTGAGATCGTCAAATATTGTAGGTTCACATTCCGTAGACGACCCTGTAACTATTTCTGTCAAACTAGGTAATTTATGTCCATGATCTTTAAGGAATTTATCATCAAAGAAAACAGTATATCTAGACTCTATCACCTCATTAGTTGATAGAACTAAAAACATGTCTGCAACATTGTCTTCTGTATTTCCTAGGCACACACAAGTTTGAGTCCTACTCCCCACCTTAACTCTTTTAGGGTCTGGAATCCTCACATAGGCTATACAGCCCCATGTTTTAAGAGTGTCATATTTATACGGATGTTTTTACCAAATCTCATATGGAGTACACTCCAACTTTGAGTGCGGTACCCTATTAAAAATATGATTAGCAGTTAGAACTGCATCCCCCGATAGCAAGAAGACATGCCAGCACTCAATAATAAGGAATTCAACATTTCTGTTAATGCCCTGTTTTTACGCTTAACTATACCGTTTGATTGATGTGAGTAACGAGTCGTAGTTTCAAGGATAATTCCATTTTAGGCACAAATTTCTTTGAATTCTGTTGACATGTACTCTTCCCCTCTATCACTTCTAAGTCTTTTAATTTTAAGGTTTAATTGATTATCAGCTCTTTCCTTGAATATTTTGAATTTTACAAATGTTTCATCCTTAGACTTCAACAAATAGATATGACACTATCTAAAAAAATCGTCTATAAATATTATCATATACTTCCGACCCCCTTTTGTTGTGTAATTTTTAAAATCACAGATATCAAAATATATCAACTCAAGAAGTTGTGTACTCCTAGATATATCACATTTGTTGAATCTAATATATGTGTCTAATGATATATTATGAGTTTTGGCAAATTTAGCCATTTTTCTATAATTCAAATGTCCGAGTCTACAATGAATTAATTTAGAATCAATTAAAGTTAAAACCACTTGGTTTACTGTTCCATATTCTAAACTCAACCTATACAATACTATCAACCAAATAAGCACAGCCAAAATAGTATGAGTTAACAGTTAATGTTACCTTGAAAGAAAATGCACATACAATAATTGCATAATACGCTAATAGAAATTAAATTCTTTTTAGCACCAAGAACTACTCTAACATCTTTTAGAGTTAGTAATTTACATGAAGATAATTTCAAGTTTGCAATTCCTATATGAGTAATCTGCGCAAACTCGTCATTTGCAACTCTAACCGTGTCAGTAACACAAACAGTATTAGTTAGCAAACTTTTGTTTTCACATAAATGATAAGTTGCAAATCAATTAGAAGATACATCGACCATATCTTTTTCTGTATACCGATAAAATATGTAGGCTTACCATTATCAATAATCATGTTACCTTGTTTCTTTAGTGTATCAAAAACGTTTGACAGCTTGCAGTCAACTTCAAAATGTCCCCATTTATCACAATTATAGCACTTGTTTTTTTTGTTTTTTTTTTTTTTTTTTTTTTTTTTGACAATTGTCTTTGTGGGTTCAAACTATTTGGGTTCTTCCTTTGGCAATTTGAACTTCCTAGGAAACTTCTTCGGTCTAACGACAACATTAACTACAGAAAGTTACTGCTTTATCGATTGCTCATTGTTTCTAGTACGGTTCTAATCTTCGATTCCAATAAATTATTTGAGATCATCCAGCTCACTTTTCTTTCGTTGCATTTTAGTTTTGGATGAAAGTCATGGTGCGGGTAGCTTATTAGTAATAGTTCCTACAAGAAAACCATCATAGATTATGATTTTGTCATTTCTCAATTTCATTGTGAGGTTCTCCCGATCAGAAACTTGAGGAAGAACTTCTTTGTCATCAACAAATTCCATATTCATGAATTTATCCACCAGTTGAGATTTAGAGATTTTCCCATCCCTTTTGAAATGAGTTTTCAGATTATCCCGTATTTCTTTGCCTAAAATATTTACTGTAAGTTTTCGTCAATCGAGGAGATAAACAATTCAGAAGATAATTTCTATAATAGTCATCATCTTTATGCCACGTAGCCACACGTGGGCAATGAACCAGATCCGTGCCAAGAACAAGATCTATGCGATGAAAACAGATCTCGACCTAGAATTCGCTCAACACCTCCACTGGAATTTACGAACGAATCAGGCTGGATAAGACGAGTCAGACCCGGCCGGAGACTCCTTTGATTGCGAGATCGAAGGAACAGTGGTGGTGTTGGTTTTGTTATGTTTTTGTGCTTTAAGATTGTGAAGATTTTGATTGTTTCTTAATTAGACTTAAAGTAAAACAATAAAGGTATGATTGTTGTCTTCTAGGTATTATATATAGAAAACACTAGGCTTTTTTTTTCTGAACATTTAATCTTCAGCGTTTATTTTTAGATTTGCATGTTTTGATTAATGATTGTCTTAAATCTTTTTATCAACTTTAACAGATTATTTTTTTATTAACTATAATGGTCTGGATTCAGTTACAAATTCTAAAAATCCAACTTGTTGAAACAAAACCATTTATCCAAAATCTAACCGTTCAATATGTCAGTGATTGGATGTTTCTAGGGCCTCAACTTTTCCTACTTTATCCCACTCCTTTAATTAAAAATGCAACTTGAGTTTCTTTTTTTACTTTCATTTTTATGTTTCATCTAATATATAATCCTACATTCTATGCATAATATACTTGCAAATGTTGTGTTCTCTGATGTCAATGATCTTAAAGGACTATATTAATAGTATAAGTTCGTATGTAGTTGTTATAATCATAGGTATAAAAGAAGATTTTGTTTCTGAAAAGTTTGTATAGCAAAAATTTTGCTCTCAAAAAGTGTCTTGGATGGTTAAGATATTGAAATATTTAAGTGCTAAGGTATAATATGGACACAAATATAAGATTAAGGGTTTGAATTTGTCCACAAGATAACAATCTGAACAACTAAAATGAAAATAAGTAAATTTTGGGGTTGTAAAATGGAAACATAGAACATTTGAGGTAGTAATATGCCCATAATGTTACAATTTGAACAAGTAATATGAAAATACCATTTTTTGAGGTTGTAATACGAAAATATGAAAGATTAAGATTGTAATATGAAAACAACCCTTCTAATAAATACAACAACATAATGGGATCATCATACTCCTTAAAAATACTCGGATTGAAGATAACACCAAATTGAGAATCAACTGCGGAGGCCATATTGTTGAGGTAATGTTTTATGAGTTGGTTATCGATATTGACATTTGTGTAGAAAAAAGAGCAGTTTATATATGTGAAAAAACTCATAACCTACTAGCCATGTCTTTTGGGTTAAAAGATGGTACAATTCACATGTGCATGTTGTTTAATCCTAGTTTGTGGGTGTAGGACTCTCCTCTCAGGCTCTTTCCCTGAATCCCTATAACTGGTATCAGATCCTATGATTTGTTAGGCTGAACAGTGGTTCGTTAGGCTGAACAGGATGCAGTGGGCCCAGATATCAGACAAGTCCAGAATGCGCCTAGAACACGCGGGAGGAAGATGTCAAGGGGTTGTGATGGGTAGGAAGGTCTGAAATACGGGAGGCCCATTTCACATAGGGGAAATACATTATCTTTCCACAACAAGAGATAGACAGGCCTGGAGCTTTGACATTTGTGTATAAAAGAGAGCAGCTTATATATGTGAAAAATTCATAACCTATTAGCCATGACTTTTGGGTTAAAATATTATGCTGTTCACATGTGTAAATTATTCATGTCTAGAGGATGTTGGATTCTTCTCTTGGCTCTCTCCTAAATCCCTACACATACATGCTTTGGCATTTTAGAAACTAGCATAATGGTGTTTGATTGTGAAGATAAGTTTCTAATGTGTGAGTTGAGGGTGCATACTGTTGATACCTTTCAAATTATTGTATATCTTGTTTAAGAAGCTTGGTGAATATATAAACACTTTGCGAGTATCATGTTTTTTCAGGTGTTTGTTTTATACATCAGCGGGCACCTTGATTCCGTCTTCCCATCAGAACATAAGAAAGAAATTCTTCGATACATATACAATCATCAGGTACATATATTGCTTCAAATAGTATATTCAGCTGGATTCATCTATCTTCATATTTTTTACTATCAAGGTCCACTATCCTTACTTGTAGAATGAGGATGGAGGGTGGGGATTTCACATAGAAGGCCATAGTACCGTGTTCTGTACGACACTTAACTACATTTGCATGCGAATGCTTGGAGAAGGGCCCCATGGTGGAGAAGATGATGCAGTTAGACGAGCTCGGACATGGATTAGAGATCATGGAGGAGTAACAGGAATACCTTCTTGGGGAAAATTTTGGCTTTCGGTAAGTAAAAGAAATAAATGAAATAACGGTATGGAGTGCATTTGGACGTTTCGTTCTATCTTTTTTCTTGGTTCTTTTCCCAGTGTGCAATTTGTATCTTCATCCAGTAGTATAAACCAAGCTATTATTCTCACATTGTAGATTCTTGGATTATTCGATTGGTCGGGTTGCCACCCTTTGCCACCAGAGTTTTGGATTCTACCTAATTTTCTGCCACTACACCCAGGTACTACCGACCTATGGTTTCGTTTGTACACCATGAGAATCGAGAATATGATGGGATAACAGCTGGGATAACATAAAGTGTAAAAGCATAGCAGTAAATATTCAATTATGAAGAAAGTCCTACTCTCCTTCCGAACTGTTATAAAACGTTCTTTGGCAGCTATGCAGTCTTTTATGTGGGAAGAATACATAGAATGAGAGAGATCAGAAGGAAGTTAGCTTCCTTTTATTAATAATTTTCGCATACATTTCATAGCAAAATGACTGGCGTTCTAATTTTAATTCTTGTTTGACATTACAGCAAAATTGTGGTGTTACATAAGAATGGTTTATATGCCAATGTCGTATATCTATGGAAAGAAACTTGTTGCTCCAACCACAAACCTCACTCGAGAACTGAGGGAGGAGCTCTATGTTCAACCTTATCATAAGATTAATTGGTGGAAATTCCGTCATGTGTGCGCTAAGGTTTGTTATCAACAAAATCATCCTTTATAATGCAAACTGTTCTTGCTCCTGTAAGTTCCTTTCACTTGACAATTTTCAGCTTTTTTGTTGCATTTAGGAGGACTTGTACTACCCGCATCCCATGATCCAAAATATGGTATGGGATAGCCTTCACATTTTTGCCGAACCTTTTCTAACAAGATGGCCTTTCAACAAACTAAGGGAGAAAGCACTTGAGAAAACCATCGAGCATATACATTACGAGGATGAGAATAGTCGGTACATTACTATTGGATGCGTGGAAAAGGTGCTATGTATGCTTGCTTGTTGGATTGAGAACCCAGATGGGGAATACTACAAGCGGCATCTTGCTAGGATCCCAGATTATATTTGGGTAGCTGAAGATGGAATGAAAATGCAGGTAAGATGGTCTTTCGAGTGCATTTTTCAGCAACTTATTTCAAACAGACAGAGAAGGCAAAATCTAAGTTTTTCTTTCTTTTTGCTTTCTTTTTTTGTTCCTTTTATTGTTTTGTTCTTTTTTGCTAGCAGCACATAGTTTTCTCTTTTCGAGACCACCAAAGAGTGATTTCTGTTTCATCATTTTTATGTCTTTGAATTATGGCTAGAAGCATTTGCTTAGTTGCACTATGAGTCTCTTAACAATCGCGGGATGAAAGTTCTGGGGGTAGCCCAGGCTCATTACGGTTTGTAGGTTTGCTGGGAAGGAGGGTCACTGGGTCATGATTGAAGATCCATAGATTTTCGGGATCAAATTTTGTTATTATGACCTGTAGCATCCAGCTGTCTATATTTGACTACGAGTAGTGGACTTTATACGGTTTTACAGTTTTTAACTTTTCAATCCAGACTTTTGGAAGTCAGCTATGGGATGCAAGTTTTGCAATTCAAGCCGTGCTCGCAAGCGACTTTATTGATGAAACCGGATTTACCCTCAAGATGGGTCATTACTTTGTTAAGAACTCACAGGTTTTCATTCTTCTTGAGACCTTGTTTTGCAATTGCTGCATAAATAATATTACTTACTAGATGATGTTCATGATTGAATGATAGGTAAAAGACAACCCCTCAGGCGATTTCAAGAAGATGTTTCGTCACATTGCCAAGGGATCATGGACCTTCTCAGATGGGGATCATGGGTGGCAAGTATCAGATTGCACTGCAGAAGGACTTATGGTAATCAAATAATTAATCTCTTATTGTTCCCATCAGTTTGTATTTACTATTGATCGCTCATTTTGTATTGTCTATTTTTCTAGTGTTGCCTGCTTTTATCACAACTACCACCAGAGCTTGTTGGCGAGGCACTGAGAAAAGAAGGAATGTATGACGCCGTTAACGTCATCCTTTCATTACAAGTAAGTTTGAGTACTGGAGACTTACAAATATCTAGAGCTGTAACAAATTCAGATTCATCTTCTTGTATTTCGGATTCTGAGTTTTTAAGTCACAGTAGAATGGAAGAGGATGACTTTTATTTTTAAGTTGTTGAAATATGACTTTCGTTTTTAGGTTGTTGAGATGAGTTAAAGACCCTAAATTGGAATTACCCTAATACTACATGGTGGTATCATTGTTATTGCAAGACTCTTATTTCAAGAAATTTTGCAGAGCGAGAACGGAGGACTACCAGCTTGGGAACCAGTTGTTGCGAACCCCTGGTTGGAGGTGATATTACTATTATAAATTTTGTATATCATCTTGGTTTATTTCCACTATGGTATTCTCATTGACATGTTGTTTTGCTCAATTTTTCTTGTTATCTTCTACACATCAGAAACTAAACCCTACCGAATTCTTTGAGGGTGTCGTCGTTGAGCGTGAATATGCAGAATGCACAGGATCAGCAATCCAAGCTCTAGTATTGTTCAAGAAACTGAATCCTGGCCACCGCTCCAAGGAGATAGATGTGTTTGTAGTAAAGGCTGTAGACTATCTGCAAAATGTCCAACATGCTAATGGATTATGGTATGATTTCTTCATCCCCTTCCAAATTTATTCTGTCGTCCTTTTTACTTGTTTGCCTTGATTGGTGGATATGTAACACCATGGTTTTGATATTATTCTTGGATTCTTGTACAAGTTCAATGAAAGAGGCAAATAGCTGAATCTTAAAGCTATTGGCTTACAATAGAACTATATACAAGCACTTCTTCATCTTGTTTTCTAAAGCTAGTTGAATTCTTATCTTCGTATGTATTGCATAAGCTCTAGATTTGATTACCGCCATACCTTCGAATTATAATTCTTGTTGCCATGGGCTGACCAAGGTAAATATTAAAAATACCTGATGGCTCCAAAAAGAGAAAGAGCATTATCTTCCTTGTGCTTAATGCTCCCAAGCTACAACAATCTTCTTTTGTCTTGCATTTGTGAATGACTTAGTGAATGTGATTCCAATATATTAAGAAGATTTCTTAGGTCTTTATAAGTACTTTCAATACGTTACTTTGAATACCAGACATGTTTATCGGGTAGCAATTTGTAGGTATGGACACTGGGGAGTCTGTTTCACTAACGCTACGTGGTTCGTGCTGAGAGGATTAGCTGCTGCTGGAAAGAAGTATCATAATAGCCCAACAGTTCTTAGGGCCTGTGATTCTCTCTTATCCTTCCAGAATGATGACGGTGGCTGGGGAGAGAGTTACCTTTCTTGTCCACAAAAGGTACATTTTTTGGGCACTTCGCTTATGCTTCAAACCGAATGTGCATTCGCTTACGGATTTGTGTAAAAAATACAGATATATTTTTCATACTTCCTAGTAAAGGTTTTGAGTTTATCCAGAATAGTTCTTCGGCACTAATGGATAACCAATAAGAGACATTTATTAAACTGCTCTGCATGCTGGATGATTTATATCAAGATTTTTGTTGGTATACTCCTCTTACCCCATAAAAATCGTAGTACATAGTTATGCCTAACTGACAGCCGTTTAAAGGTTTCCCATTTCACTCCGGTCTCTCTAATGTTTTGGCTGTGACTAGAATATCTTTCAGACTGCTTTTGGTCTATCTTGCTCATATTTAAGTGTACCATGACTAATAAACTCAGGAATATGTAAGACTCGAAGGTAACAAATCAAATTTAGTGCATACAGCATGGGCTCTGATGGCTCTGATTCATGGCGGTCAGGTTAGTTTCGTCATCTTGGTCCATTCTACTGTGTTTAATCCCATTCCAGGATTAGCGGTGATAGGCTGATAGATAACACTGCATTTTGTTCTGCTCCTGTGAAGGCTGAAAGGGATCCGTCGCCCCTGCATCACGCAGCAAGATTACTGATCAATTCACAGTTTGAAAACGGTGATTTTCCTCAACAGGTAATTCATTAGTATGCTGTTATAGCTGCAATCTCTTTCACTGCAGTTTTAGCTGATGTTTTTCTTCTTCTTCCCGTATGCTGTTGTGATTCTGTGGTTCTTCTTATGGCTTTTTATTTAGTGAAACTTGAAAATTTTTACTCTAGACATGGTGCGAAGGAACCTAACTTTAAAAGCTTAAGTTTATGACAGTAGATACTAATTAAATCTACTCACACAAGAGTGATGTTGCTTTCTTCTATGGTAGGATGGTTTTTTATAACCTTAATGCCAATAAGATTTTGCTCAGTAGTAAGCAAGTTATCCCTATAATCTTGTGATTATGAGTTTGATACCTTCTAAAAGCATGAGAAAAAAGTGTGTATTATATTGTAAGAGGTAAGATTGCGTACATCTTTACTTCGCACTTGACGATATAATTTGGATTCTTATTTATGTCATTTTTTATGTTTCTCCTATGCCACATTGTCTGAATGTCGTCTCCTTGTGTTCATCGATGGGATCATTCTTGCAGGAAATAACCGGTGTCTTCATGAGGAATTGCATGCAACACTATGCAGCATATAGGAACATATTTCCTCTGTGGGCTCTTGCAGAATACCGTAAGCACGTCCTGCAGGTGACAAAGCAATGTGAGACTGGTATATAATACCAATGTAAATAATAGTCTTTTTCATGGAAAAAAGTTTTTACCTTTTTTGTTGTTTTTGGCTTTATGTAATATTCTCAAGAGAAAGAAGTGTGCGTTCGAAAGGCAAATCAAAGGTGTAAAAGGGCACGCAAATAATCCAGGGCAATTTTCATTTTTCATTTGTATGGTTGTGAAGCTGTTTTTTAACCTTCTATGAAGTATGTGCTATTGCAGATTATTGTTGCTTGTATTATGCTTCTTTACCTTTCAGAATTTGGCAGTAATACTTCCATATCTTGTGTTGGGTTACTTCTTAATGAAAAGCTGGATCCTATCGACAAACTCACTTCTACTCTTCCTAATTCAACATGGTATCTAAGCTTTATATTAAAGCTATATGGTCAAAATTCAAAACTAATTGACAATGAAAGAAATACTTGTCACCTGAAATCAGCTCTACAACGAATAACCAGCATGTCTCTAACAAAATTATTCTAAGAGAAATAAAAAAAAAATTATTCTAAGAGAAATCAGATACTGAGAAACTGAAAGAAATATTACAAGGGAATGCTACTAGTAGGGTGCTGAGAGCATCCAATGCTGATGTATGTGGATGATGGTAGGATAGAGTGATGATGGGTTGAAAGGCTCTACATGAAACTTATGCAAGGGAGTTCGGTTTGAAGAGTCTTCAAATTTAGAGAGTTTGGTGTATCATTGTGGGGTTTTACTTTTTGCTCAACCTTCATATCAGAAGTTCTGCAGGAGATTGAGGGTGAGAAACTATATTGTTGTGAATGCTCTTATAAAACTCCTCTTCCGTTCAAACAGTTCTTGTATTCAGAAACACAAATCAAGCAAAAAGAGATCTAGAACGAAAGGTACCCTCATTGCTTCACAGTCCTTGCAAATCGCATAAGCTGAATGCCTTTGTCTTTTTGAGCAAGAACTCTGTAGCAACTGAATGTCCCCTATTAACAAATCTCCTATCCAGCTCACAACCGATTGTTTTTGTAAACTGAGATAGTATGCAAAGAATATGAAGGATGCAAGAGGCATTTTGGGAAGATCGGAAGAAAATATTGACTTACGTGTGGGGATTTGGAGTGGAGGATTTTGTTAAGAATTTTGATCACAAATAAAGGAAGAAAAGTATTCTATTGATGAATAGAATTGAGATTTTACAAATCCCTAAAAAAACTTCCTAAACCGATGCAATCATCGGAGGTAGACATTTGTATTGTGTTTGATCCCTTTGCTTCTGGAGGATGGGATGATTTTTCAGGCTCAACCCCTTCCCCTTTTATAGTGATGAAGGTAGGAAATGTGAAAAACCAAAAACGTGTTTTTGGTTTTCACCGGCCACTATTCACATGTGCACCGGCCACATGTTCACCGGCCACTGTTCACACATGCACCGGCCAAGCATTTGGCTGGACCTATCAATTCTCCCCCTCCAGCCACATCAATATATTTTTTTTTTTTGATTAGTTAGCCTCCATTCCAGCTATGTCAGCACATAGCTGAATCTTGTCTCGTGTAACTACCTTCGTCAGCATGTCTGCCGGGTTTTCCTTTGTAGGGATCTTCACTAGTGTCAACTGCTGCTGCTCCATGACTTCACGTATCC
>LIEC01011938.1:0-34900 GCA_001925005.1 Drosera capensis
CCCAGACCTGTCAATTGACAAGCAATCCCGAAATGAATCATGGGAAATGAAGGATGTGTGGTGATTTCAACACCTAAATGATTGAAAACTTCATTTGATCATGTTAAAAAATATTGTGGCTATTTAAATCTAATCCCTTGAGGAACAAATGCATGACAACACCGACCAGGAAAATCAGGAAAAACCGAAAAAGGGTGTTCATGCATCTTATCCATCAGTAATTTTGTTTATTTAATTAATTGTTTCACATAAATAAGATAGCCCTACAGTTGAGCATTATCCACAATTTTACAACTTACTAAAACCTAAGGCGAAACTTTGCAACAGCCACTCCAAGGGAAGTAGGAGCAACCGATTAACAAGCTAACATTTCACAAGAGGGACAAAATTTTTCATCTAGATATTCAGGAATATAGGGACGGAAATACTTGTGAATTGTGATTACATCTGATACTAGAAAGCCAACTGCTCAATGACCATAAGGACAACAGCAGGACTTTGATAGGAGACTCCAAGTTAAATCTATTACTCTGGTTTGACTATCCATCCCAACTGTGACAAAACACTTTCGTAAGCTGTACCTCTATATTCTTTTCATATAAAAAGCAGAGTTTAAAAGCCTCATCGTTAGATCAAGTAAAGTTCATTTCTTAGAGGACTAAGAACGCTTCCCTTCAGGTATGCCTACATTTCCTAGCTGGGCATAATGCATGTTGAGATCAGGCAGAAGTTTCATGAGGTCAGACATGTGCTAAATTGTGTATCAGATCCAGTGCTAGTAAGGTCTAAATCAACGTGTGAAGATTAAATAACGCATAAGAAATGAAGTCAAAACCATCGATGATGCGAGTTAGATTGTGGATGTAACAAAAACAAAAAGCATGACATCTTGACCAACTTGTCAAATCCTAATATATCACTGAACAAACACAGAGGTTTATTGTAGAGGCAATACAGGTAGACACTTATCTATTTAAGCTTAATTCCACTTTTAGAAATAATAAGCCTTGTTTAAGATTGGCCATGAGCAAAAAGATATCGCAAACAAAAAATGCATGCAAGTGATAACTACTGATAATATAAAGAGGAAAATGATTTCAACAGTGCACTTGAAAGAAAAAAGGAGAAAAGAAGAAGCACAGTATCATCGATGACAAGGATAACTTCATCCAATTCCACTCATACTCGATTGCATTTGAGGGAAGATCAGCCATTTTATTCAATTAAAAAAAATGCTTACCTCGCATGTTAGACTGGAATCCACAATTTGTCAAATGATTTGCGAGCATTTCTCCTATCTGCCTCTGCCAATCAGCAGCAGTCTTCGCCTCAGATAGAGGCCATACTATTGCAGTATTTGTGGTCAGATTCACCGTAGCAGAAGACACCTGGGGCTGCATCCACCCATGCCCCGAATCAGCAAATGCAAAAGTAATCACAGACTCATAACCTAACAGCGTAAATAAACTATGCTCAACCAGAAGCACATATTCCACCTGAATTTCAAATCTACGGTTCTCATTAGCTAGCGACAAATCATGCAAGCAATCGAATGTTCTAGGTTTCAACATTAATCTAACAACAATTTACAAAACTACGTCTGCAGAGACAATGTTTAATCATAGACTCAAAGTATGAGCAGGGAAATTCAACCTGACTCTCCAATATTCTCTTCACACTCGCTGCACATCCACCACAAGTCATCCCCTGCAAAACCAAAATCATCATCGCCATCAACACACATATACAATCAGTCAATCAATCAATCATACCAAGCTCCCAATGAACTACTGTCACGGGCTCAATGATTTCAAGACCGTGCGGCACCTAGACACGCTTGGCGTCGTATCTAAGTTCAGCCTGTGCTTCTCGAGACGATGCTCAAAACTTGTGAGAGTGTTTAGCAACCGAGTAAGGGACTTCGAGAGTGTGAGTGTTTGGGGAGAACTTGGATGCTTTGTATTGCTTGATTTGAGTTTCCGAGGATGGTTTGGCCAATGAGCCAAGCCCTCCTTATATACATCTCAATGGAAGGCTCTAGAACCCGATGTCTAGAATCCTCCAACCCTAGGTTTTACAAGCATGTTCTAGACTCTTCTAGGTAAATAGCTAAGTATTTACAAGTTTGGGGAATTTGCTAGAAGAGTAGAGAACTTTCCGGATTTTGGGCTTAGGCTCAGTTTTTCTTGGATCGGGCCATGTTTCGGACCCGACTCCAAGCCCAGTCCGTGTCAACTACACACAGACGACAGTCAAAACCACAGAAAGAACAAACAAATTACCCCGACATCGAGTATGATCACATCCCCCAACAACGCCCCCACATCATCCGCCGCACTCGCACCACCAACCCCCCTCTCATCCCCACCACCTCCTCCCCCTCCTCCGCCACCACTAACATCACATTTCCCCACCTCTCCCTCGCCGCCGGTCGAAAACGAAGCGGCGGAGAGGCAGGCGAGGGAGGAGCGAGAAGGGGGGAGGACGGCGCACAGGTAGCGGAGAGACGAGAGGGTAGCGGTGGAACATTGGTGTCGGAGACGGTAAGAGGAGAGGGAGCGGGCGAGGAGGCGGTGGCGGAGGTGGGAGACGGGTGTTGTGATGGTGGTGGATTTTAGGGTTCTGGTGATGGCGACGAGGGCGGCGGATGGGCACAGGTGCGACTCCATGGAAGAGTGCTGTGGATTGCGAATATTTGGATTGGGTGTTTTGAGGTGGGAGGAGGAAGGGCGAGGTGCAGTGATCAGGTTCCTGATCTTCTTTTGCTAGTCCGAGGTGGAGTTTACTTGGTTTTGGCTTCCCAGATATTATTCCCTTTTATGGTTTAATAACTGTGTGTTATAATACATGCGGATCTAATAATAAATAAACATATAAGATTAAAATAAAATAAATTAAGAATTTAGATTAAAAAAATTTAAATTTTTTAGTTTTTAAATTTTTAATTTAATCAATTTATTTTTCATTAGACATATGTAATCTTCTTTTTAAGAGAGAAAAATAAAAACACAAACTCGCCCATCAGCTTCATACCCATTTTAGTTTCACAAGCATTTTAAGTATTGGTTCGTTACAAACCTGTACAATCGACAATCTATCTATTATCACCATAGATAAATATATGAAAAGAATATGATCAATAAAATCTTATTCAAGTTATAAATGACGACGAAACCACTTCTGCGTACATATATGAATGCAACCGAATCTTAGTAATGACGCCAAACTTATTTAACTTTGGACTGAGACCAAACTTCGTCTACGTTTCAAGCTAAGCTGGTTAACTTTCTTTTACCTGAAGGATCACATCTGTTAATGATGATACTACAAACAGCTTGGACTAGTTTGAATGCCAAAGCAAACTTAGACCAGCATCAATGGTTACATATGACAAATCGATCTTTAGTGTGATAGTCAAACAGGAAATATATGTAAATTCGAAATATCCCACTAAAGATGCCTGAGCTTCGAGTGATTATCAACAAGCTGCACTCTTCAGCTTTGGAATCCACGTATCCTCATGTTATAGACATATCTGACTCAACCGGTACACATAACCTCTCATATATAGCTTCCTATGTGACCGTGGCATCATGATATGAACAAATGCGATTATACATATGCATCTTCATCTCATGAACGATGATATTAATGGTAGCCAACAGGAGCAGGTGCTTCTTTCAGCTGCTTTCCCTGAAAATAGATGTCCTGCAAGACAAAAAGAAAGAAACCAGGATGCATCATATATAAGAATCTTGAACCAAAATATAAAATAAAAAATACCAATAGTAGTTGAATGGAGGTCAAGCTATAACATAAAAAACATTCTTGTTATCAAGTCAAAACATGCAGGGATGACCATTCTTTCCCGTCGTGGTGGTGGTGGGTGTTGGGGGAGGGGAGAGGTGTACAAAAAACACCCGGCTCTTACCAATGTATGAAGATTACACAATGCAGGGAAGCTTGATACTGGTTTTGATGCTAATACCATTAAATTAAGACAACCCTCAATGGCGTCATCCATAGTCCATACCTCACGCACATATAATAGAATCATCATGCTTCTAGGAATGAGATTAAAGCATGATTTACACTAGCTTGTATAGATCGGGTAATCAAACTCACCGAGGCAAAGTGATTGACATCACGATGGTGAGCTTCATCAGCACGTATAACAGTGACAACATCCTTCAGAGTGGCATCCTTGGGGAGCCTCCAGTAGTCTATAGCAATGGCAGGCGCAGGTACATTCTTAATCGCACCATTATTGATATCCTTCAAGAACTCCGTATACAAATGAATTGCCTCCTCCTCCAGATATCCAACAATTCGATGTGCCAGTTTTGGGGAGAGCACATAAACCACAAAATATACATTGAAGAAAACTCCCTGCACAGCAAGAACCAATAGCCTCTCATACCATTTGGGTCTGACAAGTTCCACCATGGTCATCAAATGCATCCTTTCATTCTCTGCTCCTTCGATCAAGGCTTTGATCCATCCACCACTGTGCTCAAATTTACGAAGAGACCTTAGATGCAACTAGGGCTGTAAATGAGCCGAGCTACTCGTGAGCTACTCGGGCTCGGCTCGACCAATACTCGAGTTGGACTCGGTTTTTTCGAGCCGAATCCGAGCTCGAGCCGGCTCGAGTACCTAATCGAGCCGAGCCTGAGCACATTAATACTCGGCTCGAACGGCTCGCGAGCCTAAATGAGACTCCTATATAAATTATATATTTTTTTTTACATATTTCATATTATATATTAATATATATATTCAAATAATTTTTAAGAAAAATATGAAATGGACCCGGAATCGAGCCTATCGAGTCGAGTTTGAGCCCGGCTCGAAATGTAATCGAGCCGAGCCTTCAATTTTCGAGTCGAGCCGAGCCCGAGCCGGGCACTGTGTCGGTTCGGCTCGGCTCGTTTACACCCCTAGATGCAACAACATTCCACCCACCATACCAGGAACTGCTGCAACTGTTTCAAGCATCATTGCACGGCACCCATATCGCCTCTACAATAGAAAATAAACCAGAAAAAAAGCAAATAAATCCATGAGCACGAGACCATCTTGACGCAAATGCAACGACATTCATAAACAGTTTAAAGTACAGAATCAAGAGCAGGAGACCATCTTGACGCAAATGCAACGACATTCATAAACAGTTTAAAGTACAGAATCAAGGCTGCTCTCACCCTCCCCTTCACCTATGAGATGAGAAAATGTTGGCATACCTGGAAGAAAATATCCGTTGGAACTCTCAGGAATTTGACAGTGTAGTAAGCAAACTTTTCGAGGAATATCTTGGGTGCATGGTGCTTCTTAAGATCAATAGACACGTTTGAGTGATAAGTGTCCCATGGCTGGAAAATGAAATCAAATAATGAGTTAAGCTCAAGCATCAGAATTAGCCAAACTTAATCACCACATACAGAACCAAAGCCAACACCAATTATTCCAAACCATCAAACTGCAAAAACAACATTAGGCAGGCTGCTATGATGGTGGCGCCACTGGCCTGCTAGGCACTAGCTGTGCACTCGAGGCCTCGGGTTCCTACTAACACTCAGTTTCAAAGCTATAGCATATCCCAATACAGAATAATGATCAGTAAACACCACGATTGTTACTTTAAAAAGACCCAAACAACAACTGCATGACTCCATAGCTGCATCCATAACATCAACACAATAACACAGGCACACGCTAACAACTCAGGATCGTACAATTCACACCATATCATAGTTCTCAATGAACCTACACTGAACTAGTACACAACATCTTAGCATCGTTTCTTTGTTTTCAAGATAACAGTTCACCGATCTGATCTCACAAATGGATCTAAAGCTGAACCAAACGATCCCGTACAAAATAACTATAACTCGATCACTCAGCACCAGTCCTCTGTCAACACTCATATCAAATCCACAGCCGAACACAACCAACCAAATCACACATAAAACACTTCCACAACAATCGAATCCACAACCGAAGCCGACGATTCAAGCAAACACGACTCATATACCATGAAGCAATTCCAAGGCCACGGACTCCCATCCTCTCGAGTGATCTGCGGCCTCGAAATCCCCCAATAACTCGACACCAACACCTCATTTTCCCCCTTTCCTCCCTTCTTCTCCTCCTTCGCCTCCACCTTCACCGCCTCCGCCGCAGTCGAAACCGATCTCCACCACACCGAAACCCTCCCCATGTCTCCTCTCCATCTCCCAAATTCCGCCGCCTCAAACGACCTCACAAAAACCCTCCCCATGTCAATTTTGGAGTCAAGCATGAGTTCTACATTTTTTCTCTGAAAAAAAAAAAAAAGATTTTGATTCAATTAAATTTATAAAAGTAAATGTGTGTGATTTCTTACTAGAGGGAGGAGATAATAACGTAAAAAAATACAACTTCCGTATGAATTATGTTTTGATCTGTCAAGTGAATTTATATATATATATATTAAATTTTTATAAGATTTGATAAAAAAATTTTTTTTTTAATGATAGTAAGATGTAAGTGAGATTTAGAAGAAAATAAAAAAGGAGGATGAAGAAGATAGTGAATGTACCGTAATAAATGATGATATATTTTATTTTTTTATTTAAAAAAATTACTAAATATGATATGTTGGTTATATTTTGAAACGATCCAAATAAAAAAATATAATCTATAATATAAAACATGACATTGGGAGTATTTTGGATGACGGGTGGTGTAAGCTCCTTCATAATTGGAAATAAACCTATTGACTTTTAGAAGCTTACACATGCTTTTTTATTGAAAATTCAGCCAGGTATAAGTTGTTGTTTTGGTTTCATGTCCTAGATTACGACTGAATATCACAAAACTAGTATATGTCATTGATCGATTTTTCTCTCAAGCTTAGACTCTGACAATCAGATTCTTCACATTTTGGTTTACTGAATTATATTTCTTTCATCCCAATAAAATTATAATTTTACATTATCATTATACTATTCAACATGTATTTTGAAGAATTTCGTTATTTATTTAACCCGAAATTGAAATACAACATTAACCCGAAATTGAAATACATAAATTAAATTATCATTAGTGTTTCATGACAATTTTACGTAAAATGAAATTTGATCGTCATGTATACGATTCGTAACTTGAATAACTTAATTCATTATCTATGATAACGCTAACGTTACAATTTTATTTGAACAGAGATAATACATTGGTAAAGATTTCACGACATAGCACAACTACACCGAACTACAATGAACATACTGCGGCAATCAACAAGAAAATAAATAAAGCGAACCACCAAGAGGAAAATAGAAAATAAAGCGAACCACAAACGTATCCAACAACAAGAAGGAGAACTGATTAACTACTAGACACTACAAGCGTTTTATACTAACCACAAGTCTAACAACCACAACCACCCGAAATGACCACCGTACGATCAGGCCTGTAACAACTCCCATCGACGGCTGTGAGGCATCCAACAATCAAAAGCATAGCCCAAAACGAATACAGCACAATAACATCTCCCAACGAACGGTCGACACTCCACCAATCTTCCAACCCAAACAGCGAATGTCCTCTTTCCATGCAAAATGTAATCAGTTGCTTGACACGTAACCTGAAGCCACCACAGCCACAAATCCCAACACCATTCAAACAAAAACACCACCATTTCCAGATCTGCATGCCAAAACCCACACAATTGCAACTCAATCCAAACGCCACCAACACCCAATCTGCAATCCAACACATACAAATCGTTACATCCCCTCCCTACTGCAGTCTGAAAACTCATAAAAGCATATCCCCAATAGGAAAAAAATAACAACACGAAAAACAGTACTCTCAAAGAAATAACATAGGCATGACAATACAATCAAAAAAAAAAACCACCATAGGCATGACAAAGCCAGTTCACTTCAATGGACAAGTTTTCAGGAAAATTCATAGATTCATCGAATCTAATTCTAGGGTTCCGCAGAATCAAGTATGGCAAGAGTACAGCGCTGTACATCATCGTCGTCGTCGTCATCAATTATTCTCGCTTGACTTCTTTGATCCACAGATAACAGTAAAGGCCGATGGCCCTCTTCAGAGGATACACAATACCAGTTGTGCACGAAGACGATCGATACTACAAACACAGAATTAACATATCGCAGTTTTCTGAGTCGCCAGGGACAAAAAGGACTTGTTTTGAGCTAGCTCTAAGCAGCGATGCTCTCGTAGAAGAGGATGTACCCATGCTCGGAATTGCTACAATACTCCTGGGGAGATCCAAAGAAAGTCTGAACGGCGGACTCGTCGATCATCTCCACGTTTTCGTCATCAAAGAACAGCCAGTGACTGTGGCTCTTCACAAGACATACGTAGTGCCCATGGTTAGGTCCTGTGCCCACGTGGACTACGACAGCGAATAGTGAGTACTCTGAATCGGCATCCTCCACCGTGTTTGTCAGTTTCAGCTCCATCGGAAAGACAACTCGATAGGACAGCTTCTTGTACCGGCCGAGTTGCTCCATGTACTTGAATCTCTTCAAATGGATGACGAGGATGTGCGGAGGTTTCTTGATCTTCATTCTCTTTTGAGCTTCTTGTAAACTGCATTACAGAGTTCAATTTAGTAATTGATGAACCATTTGAGAACAAGCAAACTTTATTCAATCAGCAACATGACAAGGGCACAGAGAATTATAAATCTAAAAAGCCGGTTTAGTGTTAATAACAGGACTGGTGATACGTTCAGCTATGTCAGATTGTCATTCCCTTGTATCCAAACATTGGTTGATGCAGTTATTAAATCTAATATGATCTTCTCCAAGATACCAACGTGGTCCTAAGACCATCTCTAGTTCTCTTCCTCTTCCATGAATACCTCGAGCATGGTGTACACAACAATGATGACTAGCAAGGGCACGCGACAGTACATACAAGATATGTCGAAAGAGTCGCACAGGAATACTATGACAGGTAAATGAAGAGATGAGTGATTACCTACAACACTTGTCACAGAAAAATTTATCCTCAGCATTCAATGTCTCTGTGGAACTGAAGTTTTTAAGGCAGCTGGTGATAGAATTGTTCTGCTCGATATCGAGACTCAAGTCAAAGAATGTTTCATCTCTCGCTGTAACCGTCTCACACCTTAGACATTTTGTTTCATTTGTAAGAATACCCTACAATTGAAAAGAAAAGCAGAAGAAGCAAGCACATCAGTCAGATGTTCACAAGAGAGGCTTCACCCCCATCTTTTATATCTCATCCAACAGAGCTGTCATATCTCATAATAGAGATTCGAGTCTAGGAATCGTTCCTTTAGGTTTCCAGCAGGGACGTTACTACCCTTTGAGTTTTACAAAGAGGAAATTTTTTTTAGGAAAAAGAAAAACTCAGATGGCTCTAATGCCAACTATTTATCAAATGAAGGATTGATTACCTCCAATAGATATTCATAAGTAACAGTTGAGGTTGAGAACAAATAAATGGCACATGAAAGAGGGAAAACAAGGGTGCTGATACTGCACAAACATGCAAGAGCCTAATCAGAAACAAAAATCACAGCATTTCCCATCAATGAATAAGCAATATTCGAGCTAAGCTTAGGCAACTTCAAACTACAAGGAAACTTGAACCAAGAGAGGAAACGGAATTTCAGATTGGACATAGCTGCAATTTGAAAAAATTTATGAAGTCAAACACATTATTTGCATTATCCTGTGCACACATGGTGTCTCACATAAATAATCAGGAAATACAGCAGACTTCTCCTACTTACTTGAAAATTCTTGTGAACCCATGTGACCAAAGGTTCTTTTGAACCATTGGCACCATTGGAAGCACTGAGATGACCATTGCTTGGTCCATTTGCTGTCTTCTCAGGAGATGTGTTTTCCACTTTCGTTGCAGCTGACTCCTTCTCCAGTATATCAACAAGTTCATTCAACAAAAAATTCAGAAATTCATGGGCATCCTGCATAAAGATCAAGAGTTATATTTTTGTAGAAAATGTAGGCAGCTAGTTATATGGAATCGAGGTGGAAAACGGCAGCTTCTAGCACTTCTTTTTTGGAACAAGAGCTTCATTCCATCATATCTCCTGAAAATCACCTTTCCTGTCTGCAGCATGCTGCTCAAAGGTAAAAGAATTGGAGCATACCTGATGCATGTAGCCCCTGAAAAGCTCATTTTCTTTCCTCACTCTCTGTACAAAACGTTTTGGTGCAATCACACCTGTTTTCTTCTTTTGGGAACTTATCTGTCGAAAAAGCAAACCAAGGCACCTAAACATCGATCTCCAAAGGAAAAGGTCCCATCAATCAATTGACTGCAGAATTAATGTTTTTGTCCTACTATGCCGATACCGGCATGCTGTTGACAAGTGGATCAACTACTTGATAACCAGAAGATAGATCATAAATTTAGTTCTCAACCCAATAAATCCTCTCATCGATAGATGACACGTAATCATCAGCCACCTAAGTAAACTAATGCTTATGGTAATGATTGAGATTAATCCAGGATTATAAACTAGAATGAACGGTGGAGGTCGGATTATAATTGATCAGTTATTATGCAACGTTGTAACACAAAACTATTCCTCTCAATCAAAACCTGTAAAAATTTGACTGTCTGCTCACATCCAATAAGATTCATGCTTTTCACGCTGGGATGAGGGTAAAAACTGCAAATCACTAAAATCTCAATCCTCCTGCTTTAATACATCCATTTGCAGCCCCCACCCACGCAAAAGGAAAAATAAAATAAAAATAAAGAAAGAAAGAATAACATTAAAAGGAGAGAAGCAAATCAATACGATGATTTGAGGCAAGATATAAATAAAGTTAGATACTTTGCATATTTTTCAACTTAACAAATATAAAGCTGTTCTGTAGAATTTTTGTAGTCCTTGAGAAGAAGAAACATAAAAGTTCAGTGCGAAAAGAACAGGACCCAGCTATTGAATCATCACCAGACCCAATCATAGCTTTGATTATACACTTTTTGCTTGGTAGTCATAGACATGATGTCGCATGGGAGGTAGTTGTCTAAAGGAAGCATCTTCAGCTGTTAATGTTAATGAGCACAACATTCAACTTAGTTGTGCTACCATCCACAGAAAATTAGAGTATTTCCTAATGTAGGCTGATACAATGTTCAACCCATGGATGCAATCAATTTGAAGAGTAGGAATGAAAACGTTCAAGTAAACTACATGTCCTTGGGTCTGTCTCAAGTGATCACATGTTCTTACTCTGAACTGAACCTCTATTCAGAGCATCATGCACAAAGGATTTGAAAAAAAAAAAAAAATCCAAAAACGATATTGGAAATTGTCATGCTTAAGTCACAGTTCCACTAAGCCAAAATCTTTCCCAATGAACAGGAATGACCCCAAATTTTTTACCCCTCAAGACCTCAATCAAAAGTGCACTTGAAAATTTGAAAATTGCGAGATGAATTCAGGAAACCAAAGCATACTAAATTTCAAGCCAAGACTCAAGATATGCAAACAAAGCATGACCAGGAGTATTGGCAAAAAAACCGAGTCGCAAACAGAAAGCAAACTTGGTACCTACAATAAGTCAAACCGTTTCCGTTTATAAAAATATTACTGCAATTGACCATAACTATATCTAATCACTAACATGACCTGATCTCAGCTAGGAACATGGACCAGAGTTGTTTTGGTAGAGTCCATACCTGCATGAACAAATCTGCTAAACACGTGAGCAAATTCTCTTCTACATCGGAAGGGCTTTTGTTCTTTTCATAATATTCCAGAAGTTTCTCCCGAAATGGTACGCAGAAGTATAAAGCCTGAAAAACAGAAGGAGACAGTTAATTATAATGGTGTGGCT
This sequence comes from Drosera capensis, assembly GCA_001925005.1. Classification (NCBI taxonomy): domain Eukaryota; kingdom Viridiplantae; phylum Streptophyta; class Magnoliopsida; order Caryophyllales; family Droseraceae; genus Drosera; species Drosera capensis. Next base: position 11,865 of record LIEC01011938.1, read on the forward strand.
ATAAAGCTTTGAACTTTTCTTCCAAAATGTAACATAAAAGAAGATTTTCTCGAGCACCATTCTATAAAGCCTGAAAAAGAATCGTGCCATATGCACCAGCAAACTCAACAAACAAACAAAATCGAACACACAACAAAAACCCAAATCAAATCAAATCAAACCCAAACCACAATCAACAAAACAAACGAAATCGGAGTTCTCGAGCACAATACCTGCAAGACGCTGTTGCAATAACAAGTGTTGCCGAAGTTCTCTAGCCCGAAATACCTCTCGCCCTCGGGGAACTGATCGCCGAGGGCTTTCTCCAATTTGGAGCCTGCCGCCCCCATCGCCTTTTCTCTAATTTTCCGCCCCTTTCTTTGATGACTTATATCGCAAGATCGCCGACCCCCGATCGAGTCTCGGAGCTCCGATGATCGGATTCGGGTGAGGGTTAGGGTTTCCGTGGGGGATGAAGATTAGGGTTTGGGTGTGTGAATCGAAGGAGACAGCAGGATTGAGGAGAAATTTGGGGGGAGAAGGAATGGAGAGGAGTGAGTATCTCCGTTCATTTTCTACCCTTGAGGCTCGTGGGAATGTTGTCGGGATTAATCACAACTTGAACTTCGTTGGCCCTCACAAGAATTTTTCTGTTTTATCCCAAATGTTTGGAACGTTTTGATTTTTTATTATTAAATAATGACATATATATATATATATAATGTTATTGTTGTTAGATTCAACATTTTTGTTATATAAAAATTTTATTTTCTGACATAATAATAAGAATTAAGTTAAATTTATTTATAAATTAGTCTAGAAATTTTTGATATACTTAATCATAACATATAATACAACATTTGCAATGATTTATATCTTTTTTTAATATCAGAACATCTTTCATACATAAGTTACATCTAATATCAAATCCTATGTCATACTTCTTCTTCAAATTTTGCTCCTATAACAAATAGAATAATTAAGACACGAAAAAATAATAACCGTTAACTGCATAACCTCAATAACGTGTCAGCCCCATTATCAGGGGTTACACGAAAAAAAGATTAAAAAAATAAAATTAATCACTTAAATTCTTTATTCTATCACTCTGAAATTATCATCTCAATCTGACATTTATAATTATCATCATAAGAATATCAATGATTCACCATAATCATATAAACACACTTAAAATCACGTAACAACGCTCGAAATCATACATACATCGACACTTCAGACATTATCGATGTTATTTACTATCGTCATATCCTTTATGGTAATGACAGTCACAATCTGCATATCAAACAAATTGATACAATAACATTGTGACACGGCAGGTTCCCAATCCAAGTCTCACGCAATGGTGCACTCAGCAGTTCACTCAACTCTTTATTATATTTATCATCATGTCAATCACATAGATACGATTGATAATAGATATCTTCAATGTTATAATTGTGTCATTGACGAGACTTATTCAATTTCATAAATAAATTTTATTTAACTTTAATAGAAGGGATATCCGCGAAAAAAGGTTCAGCCAAACAAGAGCATGTACCACCAAAAGGTCGATGAAAAATTATACCACCAAATCACTTTATAACACATGTGATAAACACAATAATCTTTGTATTTTATACCACGAAATTATCTAACAAATTTATAGATTTACACTCTTTTTACACATTCCTCCTCATTACACTAACAAACAAGACATAACACATGCCATGTAATATCACATAACACATAGCAGTTACAATTAGTATTGTACGTTAGTCATATTTAGTGACTACGTTAAAAGATTCCAATACATATTATTATACTCGCGGTATAATAACACGCATCGTCACATACAATAAATTAAAATATTATCATTCATTACAGTTACAGTCTCGTAATTAAATGACAATGAACACCGTCTCCAAATCCTATAATATAATAGGATATGCATATTAAGACATATCATTGGGAATGATTGTTTAAGTTATGAAATTAAGTATATTTATTCGTATTTTTTGAAAAACCATCACAGTGATGTTATGTGGTGAATGACAGTTTTGAGAAAAAAAAATTTATATTTATTTTGATAGTGTGTGATGATGATTTTGTGTATTTATCATTATTTGAAGTTGTTTCGGGATCAAAATGATTCCTTTTCGGATTCCATCCAATATGATCATTCGAGACGTTTAAATCTATAATTTCTCTTATACAGCTTAAAAAATCATTTCGTAAAATCTTACATAAATTTTACTTCAAAATCTTTTCATTGAATTAAAGTTTCTATCATGCAACCTTACAAATAATATCTATTTATTCATTCAATTTTATATTTATTGTTAGTTCAGATAGTCTTTTGTTCATTAATTTGCTCATAACTCCTTGAATACAATTCTAAATATAGATTTTTAAACTGTTCTAGAAATTAGACTTCATGAAATTTCTATTGATATAAGGCTCGTTTTTTTAAAACTCTTTCTGTGTAATTTCAAATCAAATCACAAAGTAATCCTTGTAACCAATTTTTACATATTAATAAATGCGCACATTTTGATTTATATCTTAAGATTCATAATTCTAAATCATGATCTATAGATTTTATCTAAAACTAGACATGTGAAAATTCAACATATATTAAAATTAAAATTCATCACAAAGCCTATGATTTTTCATAATTTTTTTTTAAAAGATGAAAGATCCACATCGTCTTATAACCCTAACTTCCCCTCTTCTCCTCAAACTCTCCTTCTTCTCTTCTCTTATATAACAAAAAGTTTTTTTATGTTTATAAGAAAGTTTCAAGTAGAAAAGAGCTTGTATTTTTAAAAAATTAAATCAATTAAAATAATTTTAGTAGATAATTAGTTGATATTAATAGGTAATTAGTGGATAAATAATTTAATTTAGGCGGAGTAAAAATTGACATAAAGGAAAACAATTGTCAAAATTAGGTTTAGTCATTTTCATATAAATACGGTATTTTTCATATTAAATCCGTATTTAGACATATTTGGTATTAGGGTTTCATTCATTTATATTTTATATTTTTTCTTTATATATCGTCAAAGAAGCCTTTTAATTCCATAAAATAAATTATAATATATGATTATTTATTATTCTCATTAATTATCGTGAAATTTTATTTTACGAAATTTTTTTGGTCCTTATCATATTTTTGTTATAATTTTGACAAATGAATTTTATAAGCCCGTTGTATAAATTGCAATGTTCAATAATATACTGTTTTTTGTTATTTTTTTGAAAAAATAAATTATCTCAAATTTTTCGGGTCTTTACAATGTTGATCAAGATTTCTTTTTTTTTTTTTTTTTTAAGAAAGAAATGTTGATCAATATTGGAAAAAAGCGGAGTAATAAAAATGAATGTGCTAGAAATTTATTTATGGTGTAATATTCTTATCGTAAAAAAATGGTTATGTAAGTTTTGGATGTGCAAATACTTCAATCAAAATACGAATACATAAATTATGTAACCATATGAAGTTTAGTAAATCAAAACAGATTAACAATTGAAAGTCATTGTAAAAATTCATATTATCTCTATTTCGAAAGAATTACATACTTATTAAATTAGAATATTTGAAATAAATTTTAACTTTATTCTTTTCAAAAATCTTTTTTTTTTACAAAAAATCAAAAAATCAATATATTTTACTTTATATTGTATTAGCTCATCTTATTATTTTTTCTCGTCTTTTTTTTTTTCTCGCTCACCTATGTCAAAAAAATAAATTAATCTTTACAATAAAAATCAATATTGAAACAAATTATTATGTCAAATCAATCAATTATAATTCTTTTAGGATTGAGGAAGTACAGAAAATAAAGTCTAATTTTAAATCAATTAACATCATGGTTATTTTTCTATCATAGATGATTATGTGACAATATATATATTAATCAATAAAATTTTTCATTTTATGATAAAAATCAATTATAATAATTGATTTTAAATCACCCTTTTTAACTCAAAATTCACAATCGTGTATTTGAAATAATCAGTACTATTTCACATATAGATAGATTCACAACTGTACTGAAAACACAATCTTATACTTCCTCCGCCTCATTATTTTTGTAAGGTTGTGATTTTACAAGTGTGTTGATTTAAAATTTGTGAAACGTGTAACGACGATCAAACATATGTTTGTTGTAAATATATCGTGAAATATTTATATTTATGTAATTAATATATTTTAATTTAATACATATTGTGAGACGATAAAACTTGATTTGATATAAAAATAATATTTATATTTATATATATAATATTATAAAATATTTATATTTATATTATAAAATATTTATATTTATAAAAATTATAGGAGTATAGTCTAAGATTGCCTCGGTAGGTCCAGTTAATATCCATATAATGCGACTTTTTTGAGCACAGAGTGTGGTCAAGCTATTTCTATACGGCAAACACTCTCTCACCGCATCGAAAGTACTCGGGGCTTCTTGTTCCGACTCCACACCCAAATCCAAACCCCACCTCTTCACACTTCTCCACACAACCAATCCCCACACGCGCCAGGAGCTACCATGGATCCCACCCCCACCACCATCACCACCTCCGCCGCCGCCTTGCCGGAACCCCCCTCACCCACCCCCTCACCACCGATTTCCGCCTCCTCCACCACCGCCACCGTCTCCTCCACCACCTCCTCCGACACCCCTTCCCCTCCACCACCACCTGACGCCGTCGCCGCCTCCACTCCTCTCTCCTCCTCCGCCACCCCCTCCAACTCCCTCTCCTCCACCTCATCCTCCACCTCACCCTCCGACCCCACCAACCCCCCACTACACGACAACCACGACAACGACAACGACGATCAGTCAAACCCCCAATCTCCTCCCCCAAAGCGACGTCGCAGGAGAAAGAAACGATTTTTGGGGATAAATCCCTCATCAATGGTCCTCCGTCCCAAAAATGATGTCGTCGGCTTCGGCGTCGAAACCCTAATCGACGACGAATTCGATGACTTCGAGGATGATGAAACTCATCTCTCGAAGCACCGGCGTCGTCGCCGTAGGCGGACAGATCAGTCGAAGGACCACGACGTCGAAACCCTAATTGCATTCTCGGTCGGGTTTCCACCGTTTTCGTTGACGGAGGAGGAGATCGAGGCGGGGGTCGTCGAGATGATTGGTGGGGCGGAGCAGAGGAGCTACATTGCGGTGAGGAATCACGTGCTGTCGCGGTGGAGATCGAATGTGGAGGAATGGGTGAGTGTGGAGAGCGTGATGGAGTCGGGGAAGTTTGAGGATAGGGTTGTTGTGGAGAGGGCATATAGGTTTTTGACTGAGCACGGGTACGTGAATTTCGGGCTGGCGCATGGGATCAAGGGGAGAGAGATGAAGGCGGTTGAGGGGAGGGATAATGTGGTTGTGATTGGGGCTGGGCTTGCGGGGCTGGTTGCGGGTAGGCAGCTTGTTTCGATGGGGTTTAGGGTTTTGGTTCTTGAAGGGAGGAATAGGCCCGGTGGGAGGGTTAAGACGAGGAAGATGGAGGGCGGGGGAGTGGTGGCGGCGGCTGATTTGGGGGCTAGCGTGTTGACGGGGATTAATGGGAATCCGCTCGGGGTTATTGCGAGGCAGTTAGGGTTTCCGTTGCATAAGGTGAGGGATATTTGTCCTTTGTATTTGCCTGATGGGAAGGCTGTTGATTCTGATGTTGATTCGAGGGTAGAGGCGACATTTAATAAGCTGCTTGATAGGGTGTGTAAGCTTAGGCAGGTGATGGTGGATGAGGTGAAGTGTGTTGATGTCTCTCTTGGGAGGTCGTTGGAAGCGTTTCGGAATGTGTTTGGGGTTGCCGAGGATTCCCAGGAGAGGATGCTGTTGGATTGGCATTTGGCGAATCTGGAGTATGCGAATGCGGGTTTGCTGTCGAATTTGTCTATGGCGTTTTGGGATCAGGATGATCCGTATGAGATGGGTGGGGATCACTGTTTCATCCCTGGTGGGAATGAGAGGTTTGTCAGGGCATTGGCGGAGGATTTGCCGATCCTGTATAGCCAGGTGGTGGAGTGTATTAGGTATGGGGCTGATGGGGTTTCGGTTTATGCTGGTGGGCAGGAGTTTAGGGCTGATATGGCCCTTTGTACTGTCCCTCTAGGGGTTCTCAAGAGGGGGACCATCGAGTTCGAACCCGAGCTACCCCTAAAGAAGAGGGATGCTATTGACAGGCTAGGATTTGGGCTGCTCAACAAGGTTGCCATGTTGTTCCCGTTCGATTTCTGGGGTGGTGAGATCGACACTTTTGGGCATTTGTCTCGAGACCCGGCCATGAGAGGGGAGTTCTTCCTGTTCTATAGTTATTCGTCCGTGTCAGGCGGGCCACTTCTTGTTGCTCTTGTTGCCGGGGAGGCAGCAATCAAATTTGAGAAGTTGTCTCCCGTTGATTCCGTGGAAAAGGTTTTGGATATCTTGAGGGGGATTTTTAATCCGAAAGGGATTGATGTTCCTGACCCGATTCAGGTCGTGTGCACTCGATGGGGGCAAGATCAGTTTGCATATGGATCATACTCACATGTTGCCATCGGAGCTTCGGGAGATGATTATGATATCCTGGCAGAGAGTGTGGGAGATGGGAGAGTTTTCTTTGCTGGAGAGGCGACGAGCAAGCAGTACCCTGCCACTATGCATGGAGCTTTCATGAGTGGAATGAGGGAAGCTGCAAAAATGTTAAAGGCAGCCAGGAGGAGATCAGAGTTTCCTGGGCAGAATAAGGCAGAAAAGGAGCAGGATGAGGACTTGAGCAAGTTATTCATGAAACCGGATATGAAGTTTGGGAACTTCTCAGTACTACACGATTCACGATCGAACGATCAGGAGTCCAAGTCCCTGTTGAGGGTAAGGTTCGGCAAAGAGGATGAAGAACCGTCTATGCATCTCTACGGCATTCTTCCGGTATTTCAGCTCTCCGAGCTCAGTAAGATTGATGGAGATGCTAATAGGTTGAGGGCGCTGAACCAGAGATTTGGAGTGAGGTTGGTTGGCATCGGCGGCTTGTCTCCAGATGACAGTGCACTCCTTGCCTCCATTAGAACAGCTAGAGCAGTCTTGACTGAAGCATGATCATGCTTAGGGCAACTCAACTCGATTACCACTGGTTGCTAACTTATGATTTCTTTGAGACGGAACACATCAAGTGCACAAACTTGCTTTGATGCTAAGCTATGGATGGGCGGTAACGGTGCTGCTTGTCACTGAATGAGGGTTTCTTTTCGAACTTACCTTTCGGGTGTTGTAGCAAGATGTAGAAGCTGATTCTAGGCATTCCACACGGACAAGATCTGTACACTTCAGGCTCATCGAGCTGAATAATGAGTTTGAATTCTTTTGTCCGCAGATACATAGATGCGGAATAAAAAGGGCAGCATGTAATTTTCCCTAGGATCCGTTTGTGGTCTTGCCTGGGATCGACCTTCCGTTCTTGTTGTTTAGGTTCTCCGTCTCTTGTACTTAACCTGGAATATTCAGTTATTTTGGTTGCAAGAGTTCATTCTTGTATATATCTTGATAAAAAAAATGGGGAAAAAAGCACACATAATCAATGCAACTTCAAATCATTTGAAAATAGAGCGGTAATCCTACAACTTATCAATGAGCCATTTGACAATGACAATCATTCTTACATTCAGAGTATCGACAAAACCTCGAGATCAAATTGACACACGGTCGGCTGCGAACTGCTCTCGGAACAAGAATCAAACCTGTATCACTGTGGCATGATGGCCGAACCACCTTCCTAAAAAATGATGGAGAAGATGACTCACTGGTCACAAACGGGGATGGTTTAAAATTTCGCATTCTTCTCTTGGCACTCTACATGTTTGCAGCTGCTTCTTTTTCCTCTGGGCAAAACTTGGGTGTTATGACTCTTCTTTACGAGACCTTATAACAAACTCATCAGCTTGCGCAATCTTTTTTCAGCACCACCAGCAACTTTATTCTGTGGTTCGAGAACAAGGGCATGGTTGAAATCTGCAAAAAACGTCCCAATACAATGAGAAAGCCGCAGGAGGATCAATGGAAGTGAGAGGTTTAAATCTCCAAAGGGATCATTATAAAAGCAACTGAGCGAAATGCTACCTTCAGCAGCCTCCTTGTACCGAAGAAGTGATTCCCTAGCAGTCCCTCGTCACACATATGCCTTCACATTCTGCACAAAACAACCGAATAATCATAGTTAAAATAAATAATATTCATAGTTAATCAACATACTAATATATATCATTGTTTTAAAAACTGGTTTTCTTATTCATTTTAATATTTTTCAATAACTTGATTTAAGTATTACGATTTACGTATATGTTTTATATTAGTCATAACTAATAATTATTATTTTGAATTAAAAAAAGACAAGAGAAAAAATAGTATAAAAACCGACTCCTAAAAAAAAGATAGAGTATCTATTCATGCATTAATATATAAGAACCAACATATAATTATAAAAATATATTGATAGCTGAACAATTAATGATTTCACTAATAATATAAAAATATATTCCATATGTTATCTAGACTATGGTGTTGTGAAAAATATATATTACAATATTTTTGTAGATAAGATTAACTATAATTTTATCATCGTGATAAAGAAAATTAATAATTTACTATGTGAAATGTTAATTTTATATAGGATTGTTAGGATCTTTTATAATGAAAATTTTGTAAATAAGATTATTATATTTACTTTTTTTACTTGATTTAAATAAATTAAAGTTTAAAAATTTGTAAGATTTTTTATATAAGATTGTTTGGATTTCAAAATTTATTTAATTTTTACTTTAAATAAATCAAAGTTACCAAATTGTCGATTAAAATTTTACTAAATTCGTTAATGCTTTGACATACCAGATGGTTTGTCGTCCGACTCCTTAGCGTAAAGGTATATATAATAAATTGAGAATATGATTTGGATTTGGCTGAACAATGAAAGAACTTCAAGCTCGATGACAACTACAGCATTTATTCAGAAGCATTGGCTTCAAGCAAATGAGTATAGCTTCATGTTTTTTAAAGAGACAGGAAATTTGAAAATTTCCCATTCATGAACAAAGAAAGTATTAAATATTATTATAAATTAATGGTAAAAAAAATATTATTATAAATTACAGTGAAAACTGGATAATGTAGGTGGCATACTGGCACACTGGCAGTGGTGTCTTGCATCAGTTGACACCAAGCCATATCTCACATTGCTCAGCCTGTCAAGCGACATAACGGAATTCCATTGCTTGAAGTTATAATGATTAAATTTCATATACACAGGTGATTTATATCATATAGTTGAAGCGCAAGACATAAAATCGGGATTATATAAGCTCATTCACACCATCGCTAGTAAACATCATGGAAATATGCAAACATAGATATCAAAGAGAATAACATGTATATGATGGTGAAGACGCTTATTTTATTTCAATAGAGATCCAGAGAAAGACAAATCACCTTCTTCTTGAGAGATATTGTCTTGCTGCAGTCCTCCTCAGCTTTTTGGAAGCTGAACGATAAAGAAATTACCGAATTCATCATAAAACAACAGCATGCCGAAGACAACTGTGTCTTGCACTTAAGATTCAGAAAACAATTGTGTGAATGTCCATCTACCAAACAAGTAGTGTTGTCCCTTGCATGTCTTTTCTTTTTTCACCAATCATTCCTATCATTCTTTTAAGTCAAAATGACACATTATCACCAACTTACCGTATCAACTATTCTATAGATCTTCTGATTTACAGAAGATCAACCTGCAACTTGCACTTAAGATTTTAGGATCTCTAAATATTCTTGCAAATCCTATAAAATAAACACGTAAAGTTGGTGGTCAAATTTGATGTTTGTTTGCTGTAAATGATAGATGATATGTATAGTTAATTATAGGGAGTCACAGGCATCGTATGTAATCCTTTTGAGTTTGGATGTTGACTGAAAGTGCTTAATTCTGGTCAAAAAGAAAAACACACACACATAAAGTTAACAAACTAAAAACCATACCACCCAAGTTCCAAACATGCTGCTGCACGGTTGCTATAGTATGTAGCGTTAGTCTCGTTCAATTTAATGGCTTCACTATAATAGCTTACAGCCTTGTTCCATTCCTTCCTCTTAAAAGCTGCATTTCCCTGTAATTCATCAGTAACACGGACATTCACCTATAAACATTCAATACGAACCAAAGGCAAAAGAACAAGCACCGACCCAGATAAAGAATATGTGGAAAGATGAGCATATGTGGAAGAGGAAAGCCTAGGGCAGTGTGAACAACACAACAGAGCTAAAGACAACAAAAGAGCTGACGATCGAAAGAAACCATAAACACAACAGAAATATCAATTATTGAAAGACAAACCTTCTCTTTCAGCAATTCGGAAGTGTCCAAATCACCATCAGTATCAGCTAATGATGATGAATCGGCTATGATGTTGTCTTGCTCTTGAAGGGAAGAATACATGTCCAAAATTGTATCGAGAAGAAACTTGTCAGTTCCATGGCACGCACTGAATGATATAGAAGAGGGGTAATCATCTTGTTTCCCTAGAGGAATTGTGGCCTAGAAATATGATAACAAATTTTGGGAGGTTTTCCCATGTCCAAAAGAAAAAAGAAAAAAGAAAAAGAGAAAAGAAAAATGAAAAGAAAAATAAAGAAAGAAAGAAAGAAACACTAAACAGATATAGGGTAGTACCTGACAGCACCCTGACAAACTTGAGATGCTTGACAGGATTACAGCTCTGTTGAAAAGCTCAGAAGACAAACTTCTCTTCGAGTTTCGTTTCAATGGAGAGTCGGCTACAGTTGAAAAAACTAGTAATCCATCACCTTGGGCAACAGTATACAAAGAAATGAACTGTAAAATGATGGAGGAAAATGTTTATAGTCAAATAAGTGCACTATCATTGACATTTGGAAGATTGGACCATTACAGCCAAGGAACAAGTAGTAGACCTCGATAGATGTTGATCCCTTGAGCAAATTTTAAGATTGAGTGCTAGTAGAAATACTAGCTTACACTCCATGTATAAATATAAGGTTGTTTAATAGCATTAAAAATAAAAACCCTGCATTTTTCCTGAATTTCAATTAAATCACAAAGTCTATATTCAACATGACTAAATTGAAACATTAGAACTTACCATGAGGTTTGAACTTGCATTTGAAATTAGTTCAGCGGATTTAGTCAAGGAAGATGCATGACTTCAATCAATTTTTTTTATAAGTTGCGCAGTGACAATTTAGAAAAATAGTCACCCAGTTACAATAAAGCACAACCAAACATGTCTAATCCATCCTGGATGTTAATTCCACAACAACTAAAATCGCCTCACAATGCCATTTGCAGCCACATGCATTAGAGAATTCATCATTTAGGGTGAAAGTTATACACAGAACTATTTGAAGATGTTTATTGTGGGCAACTTAGTTCACCCCACAAGACGGACACAGGACACAATGATTAAAAGAATACACTTCTGACATGACAAGAACATGATACGAAGTGGACAGCCATCAAAGAGCGAATTATTTTAAAGAAAACAATGAGCATCAGAAAACCAAACATATTAACCTCCCGTAGAAGAAAAAAAGGCATTTAAAAGGCAACCAGCGCGGATTTCAAGGATTATAAGCACCATTTACATATTGGAATGTAAGGTCAAAAGTACCTTCAAGAGGGCTTGCAATGTTTCACGCATTTCAGCTCTCACTTTGTACAGAGTCTTTATATTTTGATGGTCAGTATCAATTGCAGCATGGGCATGATAGGATGCATCAGGTCCCAACATCGGTTTGACTGCTTTAACCCATTCTTCATGATTTGCCTTGAATTCATATCTGAAACAAATTAAAGAAGGCATAATACCAGAGCCAAAAGAATGAGAAAGCATTTCAAAGGCAAATCAATAGAATAGAATATGCAAAGAAAATAGCCAAAGACAATCTTTTAAAGCACATCACTGTAATATCTTTTTGACATGGACGCCATCAAACCACTTAAAAAGGGAGTATCACCTACACCTGAAAGATTTGAAGCCATCCATAGACCATATAGTAAAATACTGAATCTCACGACAGAAACAAATGTTTGAAATTGAAAACGGCTGGGCTTCACAAGAATTTCACAATTAATTCAAGTGTGAAATAAAGGAGAAACTTTTCACACCACCGTATTTAAATCACAGTAAACTCATTCTTTAGTATACGGTATCAAAAATATACAGTTCCGTAACACTAAATGTGAGTATCCAGCTTCAGCTCCCAAAAGATGGTAAATGGAGAAGACAAGAGCATAGGAAATCTACAACATAGAAGTGGAGTCTGACCATGCACCTTACAGAGTTTTGTCAGCATATACAAACAGAAGCCCTTCTCAAACAGTACCCGTGAAGTACCTTTGCAATAAACCGTGACAGCAGAAAGAGCTTTAAGCGTTTCTGTTTCATTTTTTAAATTTGTTGACATCTCACAATATCCTTTCAAGTTTGGCACATTTGAAGCAACATACTGTCCAAGACTTATGACTTCAGGTCCTTAATTTGCAAAATAACAAATAATATTGCTTCAGGACAAGCTGGCTTATTTTATTACTTGATCGGAGTTGTTTCTCCATTCCTGGCTGAGCCGAATTCAGATCAAATCTGTATGAAAAACCACCATAGAAGTTCAAGGCATATCAAGAGAGAATGAAGCTTACATCCAGAGAGATTTTTTACTACTTTGCTGAGAACATGCAGCGTTCTTTGCTTTGGAAGTTCGGAGAACTCGAACAAGTCCTCAGCAAAAAGAATACGCCTTGCTCTTCTGGGCGCTACTGAATTTAGTTTAAGTAGGACATTCCCCACACGATTCAGAACAGTGGAATAGAAAATTTGTAGATCAAACGGATGATTCCTATACGGGTGATTTAGGAGTTATGGTACTAACCAATTGCAACAAATAAATCCCTAAATGAGTATGAAAACAGCTCACCAAGTACAAAGTCGACTAATTTGCGGCAACTGCAACAGCTGAACCGCTAGAGGAACCCCCAGGATTGTTTGACGGCATTTGAGGATTGATAGGAGTTACATGGTGCACATTTTCTCCGGTAATCCTGAGAAGGGAAGCCTGCTTTGTATCAATAAGTGCTTCATGATTGAACTAAAAGAGAGCAGGTAAAGAAGAGTGAAGAAAGAAAAAAAAAATTATGTTAAGCACAGAACCAAGTTCTCAAACAAATAGCTAAAAATACCCATTTCCCCTTTCCTGTAGAGTCAGAACCTAAATCCACCATGTTTCCAAAGCCAACTAAGCCCAAAGCCATTCCAGGAAAGCAAATAGAATGCACCGAAGTAGGCAGAACATTGCTAGTTTGGCAGTTTCAAATTACTAAACAAAAATTGCCCCCATCCCACACTTCCCCTAGCTGGCAAAATTTTACAGAAGAATCTCCACAACTATCGGCATGCCAGTAATATCGTCCAAATGCCCAATCATAACTATGTAAACCTCCTTATTTCACACTTTAGCAGCGAGATTTCACACCGCATGGTGCATGCTTAACCAGTTAACTGATCATCCTAAACATAAACTGCCTCCTATCTTAAGTACCTTGAAACTATGCTCAGCGAGAAATTCATCATCTTCGGAACATAAAAACAACCACATACAAACTTTATTTCAACCGATTAAAACTACATTGATCAACTAGCTACTCATAAGCAAGAAACAAACACCAAGAACCGAAGCAAAAATAACAGAATTAATACCCGAGTGGCAACTCCTCCAAAACTGTGACGCCAACACAGGTAGCACCATTCTTCAACAAACTCAAAGTCTTCTCAGCTTCCTCATGCGTCCTCTCCCAATCCGGATTCCCAAACCCCGTCACCTCCCCCTGCACTTCAAATTTACTCCAAAACAATCACACAACAGACAAAATCACAATCCAAAAACCGCAAACCAAAAGACAACAAACAAGAAACAGAAAGAGAAAGTGAATTCAGGCCAACATGTCCTTGATGGCGAATGTGAGTCCCGTCAATGGAAGCCTCGCAGCGGGAGGCAGCGGCTGCGGAAGCGGAATCAACTCAAACAGCTTAACAAACTCGCCGAAATCCTCCCTCTCAACAACCTCGTCTCTCGTCCTCCTCCGCCGCCGCCGGTGAGACTCGGTGGCGATCACTATGATTCGAGCCTCCTCCACAGCTTCGGATTCGAGGCGGCGATTCTCAGCGACTTCATCATCGTTGATCGAATCGAATCGGTTTGCTTTGATCGGAGAGAAATGGAGGGTTTTAGGAGGAAAGGGGAGAGGAGTGATCTGGTGTGGGCGAGTGTAGGTGGAGGTGAGGGATTGGACGGTCAAGATTTGACGTGGGGTTTTGGGGGAGGAATGCCCGCGGTTGGATGCTTGGGAGAGGGTGGGGTGTGGTGGGGTTTATTTCAAGGGAAGTTGTCGTGTTTCGCACGCTGGAATATCTTGGTCTGATCGGGATATTAGCTGGACCGGCGAGGTCCGGCCATAGGAATTCCTTTTTTTTTTTTAATCTTTTAATTTGAGTATAAAATAATCATTATTTCACGGTATTCAAAAGCATCAATCCATAATGACATCAGTAAAATTAATTACATTCGGTTCTCTCCACCTTTATCATTTGTCGGAAATTCTTGGACACGCAGTTTTGTTTTGTTTTTAACAGTTACTGATAAGCAAAATGTCCAATGATATGTAGAAATCAAAGCTCATCATACCTATAAGCATATGATAGTGACACAAAAAATCATGATGATATGACGAGTTGTATGTATGATAAAATAATGTCAAAAAAAATAACACGATGTTCATTGAAAAATCGAAGAATTGATCTGGTACAACACATGTGTGCTGACGAAAACCACACTTCTACTACATAACTCTTCCATGATCATTTCCAGAAACAGAGATCGCCTACTACCAAAGCACTGCTCATGTCAACAAGGCCATTTTATACCAACCGGCAAAGGCCTCGACAGACTAGGGTAAGCAATGGATCAGTAGGATTTGTACGAGTCACATGAATTAACTGGAATGAAATAACAAACAAAAGAACTCTTTAACGTATATCATCTTTTTTGCTTACAGTTGCATCATCATAGAGCGGCTAACATCCGAGTGACATCTACGCCACTATGGCCAGCCATCCGCGCAGGGACACTTGAGCCATATTACAGATTATTGTACATATTACCTTTCTTTTTTTTTTTTGTATGAATCTTACATATGAAATAAATCATGCAATATAGAATTCCACGCTCCCTACGACCAAGAATTCCCATAATCCCATTTTAAACATGGATTCCCCTCAACTGTTGGAAATCTTGAACTTTTTCCTGATCTGGCACAGATCAGAAGTTGAAATACGAGCCCACCAAACAAATATACAAGTGTGGCGTATACCAGTGACAACAAGGTCGAGCGAATCTTTCATCCCGTGAAACGAACTACAACGCAAGAGATGTCATCCTTGCTTTCTCTAT
This sequence comes from Drosera capensis, assembly GCA_001925005.1. NCBI lineage: Eukaryota > Viridiplantae > Streptophyta > Magnoliopsida > Caryophyllales > Droseraceae > Drosera > Drosera capensis. The sequence continues at coordinate 27,368 of LIEC01011938.1, forward strand.
TCAGAGCTTCCGTTGCAAGTTGCTTAGCAGCTTTAAGCGGATCCTTGATCTTTCTTGCTATATCTACAGCCTCCTGATTAGACATAACCTGAATATACAACCAGACAGGCCAAAGATCATACATGATTCATTTCAATATAATCTACTATATCGTCAAAGCAATGTTCCAAGTATCAAGCAGAAAGTGACGGCTACAATGATAATTTACTTTCTGGCAATCTAACAAAATCAAGATTATTGCCAACATAACCCCTTCGCAACAGAGAAATTCGTCTTGATAATCTCCGAGTCTTCCCAAAGTCTACAATGAAACTTTCCGGTATTTTAGGCACACATGTAGCTACGAGCACGCAAGGAAAAGGCAACGGAAGAAATTACCTTCCATAGACCATCACTTGCAAGGATCAAGAGGTCTGTGTCATGGTTGATATCGGCTTTCTTTATGTCCGGATCAGACCGCAAGTGTGACTTTAGGTTTTTATCTCCAAAGGCTCGAGAAACAGCAAGCTGACCATCCACTCTAGCAACATCTCCTGAAGAAAGAGAAAAGAAGGTGTTGGAGCAATTGGTTAATTATTTCTTTAGCAAGCTTGTCCTGTATTCTTCCAAAGAATAACAAAATGTATCAGTGAGCAACCAACAAAGGGAAGACTATAACTCTCTGTAGATTTTAAGAGTAACCTTCTATTACCTTGAACGAAGAAAGAAATGGCACTACTTGTACGAAAAATAAATAGCGGGCATCATCTGGCAAATTACCACCTATGTTTTTTTTCTTTTTTCTTTTTCATACACGTGGACCAAACAACACTAAATTAACTATCTTGACTATCACAAAACTATCGTAGTAAAGGCAAAGCCTGTCAGAATACTTGATCTCTATTCTTTCATAGTGGACCCCAAAATGCTTCCTTAATTATAAAGAACAGCATAGGTATATGCCCTAGATCACACAAATAAAGAACCGAATACCAAATCAACATTCAAAGGGGTGAGATACCATACTAACCTGGCATATTTGAGACAAAACCACCTTTGTTCTCGATGCTTCCACGTTCTGTATTGGGCTCATGATCGGTAGTCATCTGCACTGCTTGCCCTCTCCTAGAAAGAATGGCTCGTGAATCTCCAACATTTGCCACATATAGTTTCTGGCCATCAATAAGAATAGTGGTGACTGCAGTAGACCCACCTCTACCCAAATCAGGACTATGTGAAAGAATTGCCTGATCGGTACTCTCATAGGCTTTAGAGATGGACGCGCTTGGATCACTCCAAAAATTTTCCTGGATAATTAGCACATGGATATAAGCACTAAGCAATTAAAAATGAAGACAAGAAGAAAATATCAAGACCTGCTACACTTGGGCACCATTTTTACCCACGAAAAAAAAAAATTAAAAAATTGACAACATTACTGAAAGTCACCTAATTCTTTGCAAAATTAGGTGATGAGCATCAGATAATACCTAACAACCCACCCAAGCGCTGAAAAGCATTTGGTATGAAATGAATTTTTGTTAACTGATTAGGGGACAGGATGGAGCATGTCGCAATCATAGTAATTTCTGCCTTATATATACCGGTAGAAGAACTATTTAAGCGAAACACACATGCGACCATCTCTATTCCTAATATACACGCGATAAAAATGCATCACCCCTCCATCAACCAACAGAAGAACACCTTAACCACTCCCCACAGCCAGCAACAGCAACAGAAACGACCACAGACATCCCACTATCACTAAGCGCTGAGGCTGGCCTGGGGTATCTATTTTGTGGGTTTACGATACAAGGAAAAAATAAATATAGAAGGCAGGAAAATGGAAAGAACAGGGCCTGACAAGCAAACACAGTGCAACTGCAATCACACCAGACCACGATGTGCATACAAGATACAACCTGCCAACAAATCATCAGCCAAACCGAAGGAGTCCACCAACCTCCTTGAGAATGTTGGAAAACAAATGCTTCTGTAGGTAAGTAGGCACAGTATCTCCTAAGTGCCCATCATAAATGGCAAACAGTCCAAGCTCATGGCCTTTCACTTGAACAAATTTAGCCACATGATAATCTTCCATGGGATGATTTGCCTTCCCTTTGACTAAAGCAAATCCATATTTTACTGAACTATGGGAACCCCTGCCCTTTCCTGAACCAGGTGAAGACCTTCCTCCTACAATCTGCAGTAATAATAATAATAAGACGTCATAACCACCAGCAGTATGATAAGGACACATAAAAAAGCAATTGAATTAAACATCACGGCTCTGCAGTAGGAGCCAATATTTCTTGCACATTTACAATCGTGAAGGAAAGCATTCCTTTTGACATTTACTAGAAATGGAACAAACTTTTTTTAAATATGAATGAGCCTAGAGAAGCAAGAACGGGGGATAGCAGGACTAAGTAGGATTCGTAACAGTTGGTATCAGTTATAGAATGACACTTTGTTTCAACAGTTTATGAAGGAAAGAATGAATAAGTATCAAGGAGCAAAGCAAAGCAGTTGCTTCCCTATCGAGCACAAGCACAGATGGGCCTTGTTTCCTAACCTTTTAACAGCAGCAAGAACTCTAAGGCAAAGACTAGCCTCATACTAGATACAATGCAGGTATAAAATGTGCAAAGAAACCAACAATGCAACAAGCTCCTCAAATACACCAAAAAGTTTCTTCCCAATCTCATTTCTACCAAACTAAACCTTGCAAACACAAAATACTGCCTGTGATTCAATTATCACATCATTACACTGACTAAATCATCACCACCATCAACTACCACGGCCCACCAGAAGGCCTCCACAGTCACACAACACAAACAAACAGCCGGAATCAACGAATTAAACACGAGCAATCAGAGCGGAACCAATAAATCAACAGAAATCACAGAGCAATCACCTGTGAAACGGATTTGAAGCAGCAGAAGTGATCCATATAATTCACTTCGATCTCGTCTGCAGCATCATCCACTTTTCGCCACCTGCAGCTCTACCTTCCTCCACCAACTACTGCTTCACTTCACAATCGAAACCACTACGACTAACCAAAAACACAAAACACAAAAACGAAATCTCTTCATCAATCACATCACAACAACTACTCCACCATCGACAGAAATCTAATCTAATTTAATCTAATCAATCAAAAAGCAGAAGACACAAAGCAGAAAAGGTGAACTCACAGCGAATCTCCGGCGACGACGACGGTTTTGAGAGCGCGATTGGGGGAAGAGCGAGTTGAGGTTGTTGAGGAGAGGGAGAGAGAGAGAGATGGCGAATTGCGAGAGAGGGAAGGAGAGAGGAAGGTTCCTTTTTCAGCGGGGTGTGGCGAATACGTTGACTTTCTTCTCTCTACTAAATGCTCTTACTAGTAACCTTTATTTCAATAAAAAAAAAAAGAAAAAAAAGATTATTATGACTTCAAGGACATACCTCGTGTGCCATTGGTACAGTACATATTATGTGAGCGTTATTCGTGTGTATTTTGTTTTTCTTTTCCTAGAGTCAATGGGGAAAGATACAATTTATTTCAGAGAATATCAAGAAAGAGTATATTTGTTTATTGTGATGAAAAAAATCTATGTACTATAAAATTTTGTTTTGATAAAAAAGACTGATGTAATATTACCTAATCAATAATTATGAGAGTGTTTTCAATCGTTAAATCATAAAATAAAAAGAAAAAAAAATCTTTTCAATTTCAAATACAATAAGTTTTATGATTAAAAACACTATCGTTGTTGTTCAATGACTAATAATACATTATCCTTTTTTTTTCAATTTCCTTTTGTTATGTTCTATCCTTGATGAAATTAACATGTTTATTGTTCGGTATAAAAAGAAATATACAAAGCCCAACTATGATCCATATTAAGATAAATGTTGAATTTTGATAGGAGTATTTGTCTGTAGTACTGTATAACATTTGAGGAATCTGATTTAGTAAAACAGTTCGGTTGTACTGCTACACAAGATCATCCGACAAATTCTCGCAATGGATAATGAGTTATCGATAGAAAAAATGCAAAACATAGGAAAGTTGATTAAATATGACAACACTTACCGACAAGTGGATAACCATGCATTGACTCTGTTCAAAGTATACACAGTACCTAGACGGATGATTATTTAGACATAATAATAATAACGGATTAGTGTTTGTGTTACTAACAATCTTCACTACTTTTTTATAAAATAAAAAAATAATTTTTTAAATATAAATACATCATTAATTGATTGATTTTTACAATACAAACACTTTATCATAATAATAAAAAATAACGCACCTAAGTATAAACTCTATTGGTTCTTTTATTTTGACCGGGACACATCCTATCATCGTAGTTGTATTAAATCTGACCATTCTGAAGATCAAGAACCAATGCGAGGAGACGACAACACTGGTTCGCTACCATCCCAGGAGTTGGCAGCACGAGAGGTCGAATCATCTTTTCCGAGGATTCAATATCTGGTCCAACTGTTCATTTATGCATATCAAGTTATCAACCAACCAAGGCTTGTGACGTAATGGTCCTAGCAGTAATATTATTTCGTTGTACGATGAGGTATGTAAGCGCCATTATCCAAGGCTTATACATCCTAGGAGATGCAGAAGTGTATGCACGAGATTATCCATCCTTAGCGGAGTTCCAGAAAGCAAACATACAATCACCCAATCAGGATTCGGGAACAGAAGTTGCTCTTTTATATCTACGCAATAGAAGCCTTTCTTTATCATGCTCCCGGATAATGCTCTATAAGGTTCTGCCAGCAAAACCTTATTACCATGACAGCCAAGAATATGGCCGGTGATAACCAACAGCAACATTCAACTCTTGAACCAGAGCGCCTCAAACTTCACTCAGACATCGACTACAACGGATGGTATAGCACATTGGAATCCTGAATCTGGGAATTTCCTGCAATAAGAGTACAAAAATAGAAAAAAATATGGCATCACCCTGACCATGAGAGGAATAAACCAATTGGATACCGAAAACTCGGTTAATCCAAGCTAGAGTTCTGACCAGAGGAAAATAAGCATTCTGCCTCAATCATCAATTTTAGATAAGATGGTGCAAAGATTATTGAATGAGAAGAATCCGATAGGATTACATTTACCAGGATCCACAGAGACGGAAAGTATATGGAGGCATCTGAAAAAACGCCACTAACATGATGGTTTGCGCGTCAGCAGCTGCAACTCCGATCCTTTTCACTAAAACCTTTAAAGATAAATCAAAGAACAGATCAGGAAGAAGGAACCTTCAAGGGGCAAACCATTTAGCTATGTCTCATTTAGACGGAGCACTTCCTGTATAGACTATGAATCTAGGAATTCCTTGTAGGCATAACCATTTGGCTATCCTTATTCTTTATTCCATCACAGTGAGCGACTTCCTTTTGCTCCATAACTGGATATGCTGTTAGATGACATGAAAGAAACAACCAGTTTGACATTGCTCTTTCCCAGAAAAGCACCGAGATCCTTGCCTTGATAAGCAAGCCACATACTTCACTTCAAATTGCAAAAACAACGAAATGCAAGCCAAAACTAATCAGTATCCTGCTTAAAGCTACTGACCTTCATGAGAAGCTTCAACATCAGCTAAATGATACTACCAAGCCAAAGAGCACTAGATGCTATCTCCAGCTTCAAAGACACGGGATAACGGGAAGAGAGAAAATGTGAGCCTCCAGAGCAATCTTTTACCTTCCCAATAGGTAACTGAGCGGAAAGACCACTGCCAACTGAAGACAAACCACTCATTCTTGGATATGAGCTTCACCACCATTCTATATACACTACCAGGACTCACAATATAAAATGGGATTACCTTTCGTGCTTCAAAAGGTAACCAAAATGCTGTTATCGTTCATCAAACAAGATAATTAAGAAAAAACATTGAACGAGATGAAAATTATAATTTTTGTTACAACCCAAGTCACAAAAATAAAATTTCATCAAGAAAGAGAAAACCACATAATCTCTTATCTTGGATGCCATGGTTCATTTTCTTTTTGTTAGGTTCATTTATAAAATATCACAAACATAACTCATGTAATTTCTGTTATAAAATGATGTTCTTCAAACTTTGCAGCACAATATTAGCTGTCTTTTGTAACACAAAAGGTTTTCCGATATAAAATTAGCATTTGCTAAATTGATCATTTTTTTCTCCCAAATATACGAAATATATATATATATAATAAAACAAAATAAAACAAAAATCAGAACATAAAAGACAAAAAAAAAAAAACAAGAAAAAGGGCGGCCCTCACCACAACCGTGGGGTTTTCCCTGGAATCAAACAAACTCAAAAATACATTAACAATCCTCTTCTATTTTCGGGTATTCTACTTCTTTAATAAAAAAACTGATCAAACTAGGTAAAAAAACGAGAATGCATAGAAGACGGAAATATGAGTGTGCAAAAATAGAAGATACCTGAATCTATTTGGCTCTTCGGATCAAATGCATGCAGAGAAACCATTCTTGCAAAACCTTTGACAACTAGCAATAGTAAGCGAACCAAATTCGAGGAGAAGATAAAAAGAAAATAAATGAGAGTAGGCTATTTCTTTCCCCAATTACAATCACGTTCACAAAAGAAAGATTGACATTCTACTTCGAGTAGCCAGCAACATGTACATGCTTTCACAGGCAGATGGCTCCCTAGGGGAACACAACTGAAACAACCACAGAAGGTAGAACACTTGCAGCCCAAAAGGAGTCCCTCCACAAAACCTATCTAGGTGAACTGGTGAAGAGCTCAGCAGCCCTATTAATATTCTATTTGATGCTAAAGCAGCACATTTATAGTTAACGTGTGTGTTGCTCCAATTATCAGAGAATCTACTCGCATGACATTTCCAAAGCTTGTCAATGTAAATAAAGCTAAGAAATACTAAAACTAGCAGAACTAAACACAAAAAGACACCACAGTACCTCATTTCTATCAAACTCATCCAAACAAGGGAATCAACTCACACAAGTTCTCAACACTTACTTTGTAAAGCTAATCTAACATCAGATACATTATATTTTACAAAGAACATCTAATAGGCAATCTTCTGCTGGAATATTTGAAAAAGAACATATAAATAACAAGCATTTCTCTCGAAGCATTTCTTCTAGAAGCCTCCATTGAACCCTAAGCTTCCTCTCAAATATGACCGTGATACTAAATTTGATCAAGCATCTCAAACTTGTTACTCCCACCATCCCAAAAAAATGCAACGCGATATGTGGATGAAGTCTAACTAGGTAAACTTTGACTTGTCTTAGGAGACAATCAAACATCATTGTATGCAAAGATGTTATATAACATTAAAAACAATTAAAATTATGCACTTAAATCCGATGTTTGTATTATTCGGAGAAATAACGAAACTTCTCAAAATGCAAGTTGAACATAACATACAGTACCAAATGTTGCAATTATTATTAGTATTTAGTACTTTTAATTTTAAATTTTTATTTATTTTTATTTTTATTTATTTTTACTTTTTAATTTTTTTTTTGGGGGG
>LIEC01011938.1:34952-61718 GCA_001925005.1 Drosera capensis
GGGGGGGTTGTACATGTGACTAACTTCAAGCCACAAGTTTCACGTTCTAGTCTTGATTTTGCATATTTCATTTGATGCCAAAAACGAACACATGAATCCAAAAAACCACTAAACAACCACTTTTGATATTCTTCACTAAGCAATATTCTTCCGCTAAAATGTAGCATTATTTGATCATTGCTTCGCTAAAAATCAGAGTCTCCCTTCTTGATCTTCATTATGATGCTCCATGTCGTCGTAAGGGCTTAACATACTCAATCTGCCGGATTCCCTCCCCATACTTGGAATTGAAAACTTGGCTATAAAGTTGAAGCTTTTTAGGAAGCATTATTACCCTAACAGATACTATTCAATAAGTTCCCAAATTAATTTTAGCGTTTGATGTTTTCCGCCTTTCCATTTTCCTCATTAGGCTTCGGTTTACCTAATTTCTCAAGTTATTCTTAGAACAATATAACCTTAGTTCATACACAAACAATTATATCATGATTATTAGAATTCACTCTCACAAGACAATAGAAAATGAAACTTGAACTATAATATAGAAGTACAATTCACCTTCTTTAAAACCTAACAAAGGAAAACCAAAGGAGGTTCCGCTTGAAGTTAACGGGTAAGGGAATCTGGGCAAATTGAAATAGGTATCCAATTTTTTCCAATAAGATATATATCCTCATTTAGAGACTAATTTTGAGAAGGTACAACTTAGGGTCGGAATACTCAAGTCTTCTATCTTTGATTTTTATAATCTGTGACCAATCCGAAAATCGATCTCTGAATTAAAGAATATGGCATAATTCAATCACTTAAATCCCCTTCGATTCCCACTAGAATGCTGAACAAGAAGATTGCAACTGCTCAAAGTCATCTACTCTGAACCACAAACTTCCGTGATTTTGAGACCTCATCTTAATTCCAAGTTACCCAATGAATCGGTGTTTCTCTTCCTCTATTCTTAAGTGGCAGCAGAAGCTACATCTCTAAATTCCACAGATAAGTTGTAAGAGAATAACAAATCAGATCAAACTACTTCATACAACTCTGATACGCCAGGAAAATTTGCCCCACACTTGAGCAAAAACAAAGAGGGGAAAAGAGTACCTATAAAGGAGAAAAACATGAGACAATCTTTATAAAAAAAAATAAGATCTTTAGAGAACAGTTCACATAATACAAGGAAAAGATATATGGCCCGACAAACTTAAAGACCCTAGTATTTCTGACGAGAAATACTGTTGTCCTCAAAGTCCTGAGCACTGACACCGACAAAAAGCAACTTGAACAAACAATCACAAACGACTAAGAAAACATCAACCAGCGGCAGCTTATTCAGATCTTCATTAGAAGAACCCACTCCATTGCATGAAAAGACACCTAAACCATAGATTAAAGGATAACAAATGGTACAAGACAACCAATATAATATAAACCTCAACTAACTAGTAATCCCCTAGGCCTAAGCCACTGGCATGATTCATCACTGGATTATTAATGCCTTCCACAGCATTGATACCGTTTTTCACTGAAAGATTAGCAGCCTCCATCAGCAGACTATTGAGGTGCATGCTAACTTTCTCTTTCAGCGCTTCCAATCCATATAGCAACTCCAGTAGCTGATCCGTTGCTATTTCTTCAACAGGGCTTTCCCACCAAAACTCACCTTGTCTACCCATTTTAACCCCATCAAGCATACGAGTGTGCTTCCTTTCATTCTCTAGTTGGTGATTGAGATGGCTGATTTGAGTGTTCAGCTCATCAACAGTGGGACCCTGGTGAGCTGTAACAAGTTGGTCGAAGTTAGGGTTGTAGTTAGGATCTTGTGCCAAAAAACGATCAACCACTTCATCCACAGAAGGATGTCCAAAGGAGAATGCCTTGTTGCCGGGTGAGAAGACAACAATAGCAGCCTCTGCACCACATAAGGTGCAAAGTTCACTCGCCTTCTTAAAAAGGCCAGCCCGCCGCTTTGAGAATGTGACCTGAAGGTTGCTTTCTTTCTCCATTTTGACCATCTCCACCTTCAAGCGGCCCATAGTCTTCTTGACGGAATCCATGGTATTGGAGAACTTTTTGAGAAAAGTAAAGAACAGACTGTGGATCTTTCAAACACTATGCACTTTGGATGCAGAGAGAGAATATAAAGGGGTTTGAACTAAACAGCATTAAAGAAGTAGAAATTTGTTACTGTATCTGACCTAGTAGTGATGTTTCCTTCTATATAAACTCTTACCATAAGAGGTGGATTTTCATATCATATCCTCAACAAATTTGAATTGCAATACAAGAAATATGTCCTTCAGAAAGTTCTTAATGTTACTTTGACAGCAAACACTTCGCCATCGCCAGTGCTGTCAAATAACGATGCTCATAGTTATTAGACAAAATCCGTAAACTTGTTGTTGCCTAACTTGAGACAGATAGGCAACAGATCAGCATTTATGCAGCAGAATGGCTGAACTGGTGCATTAGCAGACAAAAAATGCAGGCAATGTATGAAAAAATCAGCATACTGAGTTCAAAATAACACGTATTAATCAATAAGAATGCAGGACACTGAATTCACGTCAGTGGAACAGGAAAAAAACTTTATTTTCCTTTTCAGGACTATTGCATATTTAAGGAAGAAAAAATAGTAATGAAGGTCACAGACAACTTAGAATAATACAAACAATGTGTCAATGCGTTTGCTGTAAGATTGAACAATATTGGCTACCATCTGACAAGCAGTCACAAAAGCACAGATTTCAATAGAAGAGAAGAAACACAAATTTGCAAGCAAATGAGGAAGACAACAAGAATTACGTACAACATTCTGCATGTTTCACTCGAAGCGGAACTGTTTGCCAACAAAGTATTGATAATTTCAACAAAATCCTGCACTAATAAAGCACAAAAATGAGCATCAGATGAGTTATTTCGCTGGAGCCTGGGGGAAATGTGAATGCTTTATGTTGTTTGATACAGTATTTGGTAAGTCCGCTTCGTTATTACAATCTACATGCAGATACTAATAGCTACCTTTAAAGGTTAATAGTAAAATCCCTTGACAAGGAAATTATCTATAAACAACCTGCAAAATCTATAAAAAAAAAAACAAACATAATGCATTGTTGTAAAGACATGGGCCTATTACACGACAAAAAATTTCACCTAGAGATTCCCCTATATATCCTTTTTTTTCTTCAAATAAACCATAAAGCACATTTGATTTTTGGCAGCAGAAATGGTTTCCTTGACAGCTCGAGCAATACAACTTTACAAATGCATTGTGTTAAAAGGTGTAAATATCCTCTAGAGGTGTATCACTTAGTATTTAATATTGAGAAAAATGCCCAAACAATGGCCACCAAGATTCCTAATTTTTTGTATTTTAAACCTTCGAATTTTTATTGTTAAGATCATCTTAAATGTATTTTAAAATACTATTAGTTAAAATCTATGTATTTATTTAGGTTATTTCACAAAAATAAACAAACTTGAAAATAAACGATCTACAATTACTATTCAAAACTTCACACCAATTATCGACGCATGTTGAGCCAATCCGTCCCAAATTTTGCATAATTGACAAATATCAGCCATCAAACTTATTTAATGGTTGGATTATCGTTTAATGATCGGTAGTGTAAGTTTTTTAGGTCATCTTTCCTACTAAGGAAAGGTGGTCACCTTCCCTTCCTATTACTCTTTAATATTTCATTGATGTGACATTGCCCGTACATGCAATTATGCACGAGACGATAAAAAACATTAATGAAATCATTATGACATAATACTTTAATCGGTAAAAATAACAATAAAATTAAAAACATAGGAAAACTACATAACACAAACTATTATTGATGTTTCACGATAAATTTGGGAAAATATTGTTTCATCATTCAGTGATACAAATCAAAATTTACTCAATGAGAAAGTCAAAACGTTAAAAAGGATTATGGAAGGAATGTTAAATATCTGCATGTTGCTAGCACTTCAAGATGTGGTTTGCTTTGTAATCATAAGTTTTGGAGCAATTCTGGAATAAACATACAAGCGACTGAGCCAATCAACATCTTTGACGAAAATTCATGAAGCTCTTCTTCACCGAGAAGTAGATGAAACTAGTCAACGCTCAGGCTTTAATCGATAAAATTGAGCACATATAATTAAAAATGGATGCAATAAGGACATTGAGCGTCAGAAACATCAAGATAGTTTGATTTTAAGGTAAAAGAAGCCAAACAGAATGAAAAGAGAAAATAACGTTACATAGATAATTTGGTTCATAAAAAGGAAAGGAATGCAATATAATCTTAGCAACACACACTTTCACCGACTTTCTAGATATAAGATAATTTATAGAAGTTCTATATCCTTCGTTGTCCACTCCAACTTAAAGCCTATTCATAAAAGGTTGGTAAGCAAATTGGAAAGCTAACATTTCTTTTAATTTTCAGATTCCCATTGCTATTTTATTATAATTTTCCCTGAAAAAGAAAACAAGAAGAAAATCTCAAATCGATAACTAGGGAACCCCCCCCCCCCCCCCCCCCCCCCCCCCCCGCGCACACACACAAAACCATTCGCTCATTCAACACCAGATTAATTATTGGCATCCACAGTATTGACACTGACTCCCTACGAAGGATTCGCAGCCTCCAATGATAAACTGTTGATGTAAGCGCTCAATGTTACATTCACCGCCTCTAATCCATGTTTTAACTCCAGAAGCTGACCCACTGCAAGTTCTTCAGAAGGGCCCTCCCACCAAAACTCCCTCTGCCTTCTTTCCCTGATCTCATCAAGAATGCGAGAGCGCACCATTGCCTTCTCCAGTTGGCACTTGAGGGAACTGATCTGCTCGGTAAGTTCATTGATATCAACACCCTGGTGAATCCTCACAAGTTGGTTGGAGTTGGGATCGAGGGGAGGATCTTCAGGCAAGAAACATTCAAGCACTTCATCAACTGAATCATGGCCAAAGGAGAATACTTTCTTTCCAGGTGAGAAAATAAGAATCGCAGCCTTTGCACCACATAAAGTGCAAAGTTCACTTGCCTTCTTAAAAAGGCCAGCCCGCCTCTTGGAGAATGTGACCAGAAGATTGCTTTCTTTCTCCATTTTGGTCATCTCCACCTTTATCCGGCCCATAGTCTTCTTCATGGAATCCATATAACTTTTAGAGAAGTTTTTGAGAAATATTATGGATCTTTCAGAGACACTGCGCTAGGAATTGGAGAAGAGGGATATAAAGGGGCCTGACTTAAGTTGTTGCTTTCTATAAAGGGGCCTGACTTAAGTGGATTTCCATGTAATGGACGGGAGAGAGAAGAAAAGAAGGAATTATCAATAGGAGAGAAAAAAAATCCAGACTGTTTAATGTTGATTTTGACAGAAAAAGCCTTGTCATCGCCACTGTGTAACATAGCAACGGTCAGCATGTGATTAAAGGAAAATTAGTTGTCGCCTAACATACGACAGATGGGCATGCATTAATAGAGCGGAAGATAAGAGAGAAAGCTGGCATATTAAGAATAATACGGCCGATGTACGATTGTACGAGAATAATTATCATACTGGATTGAATATAGCACATATTCATCAATATGATTGAAGGAACCTGAGTTTGCATCATGAAACAGCAAGAGAAGGTAGCGTATTTGCCTTTTCCAAATTTTTTACGAGAATTCTAAGAACAGTAATCACAATTGTAAAAACTTGCAAACATTCTAAAAATTGCTAGTATGTAGAGTATGAGATTAAAAAAAATTATTATATAATCTGCCGTGCAGCTGCAAAAAATGAGCTTCAATAAAACAAGAAACAAAAATTTTCAAATCAAGAAGGAACAAATGGTACCTTAATCAGTTTATCATTCTACCAATGTCATATGGAATCATTATTCCGCCAATTATCTAGTACATCAACAAAAGCCTATGAATGACAAAGCCCAAAAATATCATCAGATGAGTCTTTTGATCATGGACATGCAAGCACTTTATGCCGTTTTAACCTTTATTTGACATGTCATATTTTAAATTGCTTCCAAGTCAAATATACTCGTAGTTATCAATCGCAACTTTATTAGTTGTAGAATTCTTATTATAGAATCCCTTGGCAGTTGGCACAGAAATTATCTTTAGGCAACAGCAGAAATCTTGAAAGATTTAAAAAAAAATCTGAGAGAATAATGCAAAATTGTAAACACATGGGCCTGTCTACAAGTCCTAAATTTTGATCCAACAACTTTTATCTCCATTTCCTTTTTCTTTTTTTCTAATGAAGCCATTCATTGTTCAATGGCTAGAAAAATAGTACACATTATAGTGCGAGCAAGGCACACATTAGGAAAGCGTGCATTGCGCTGAAACAGGTAAACACAGGTATTACGTCCAATTTAATAACATCAGGATGCTTCTTTGGAAATAGTAGTACTATTGATGTCAATTATGTTATTTACTATGTTTTCGCATCTCTCAGCATTTTAGTTGATTTAATGTGCTAGATGTTTAATTCCTTATCTCCTTGTGGCTTCCGCTTCAAAGCTGGGACAGACTGGTAGAATATCAGCAGTAAGTTTGCTACTGCAATCGTTAGCTTTTGAAGTAATTGAGTTTGCCTCCCCACCCCAAAACGGGGGAAAAACACATCCATTGATTTAGCATTCCGTGTGCAGCAGAAGCGTGAAGAAAAACAAGCCATCCGGGACTTAATCAATCAACCAAGTGACATACTTATAGTTTCAGTATCCCAGGTCACTGAACAACTGAAACAGTTTGATAATTTTGTTCCAGTCGAGATGGAACTAAATAAATTGAAAGACAAAAGAACGTAAACTAATCACTGTGGTCACTCCATTTCAATCACCCAGGTCACAACATCCACCCCAAAAAAAAATGCAAGAAAACTGCAATAAGCAGTTCAAGATACTGAAAGGTTCTCAAATATCATTGAAAATGGAGCTGTTAGCTTAACCTAACTTGATTAATCTATCCATGGTTTAAAGAAAGTGATTGAAACCTAGACCATAGCGAACAAATAAACACACAGATAGAACATGAAGTTCAAACCAAAAAAAAAAAAAGGCAAAGGAGACAGAAACAAAAAATCAGAGTTGTGTTTCATTGAAACGAGTCAAATAAACCAAGCAACTCAACTAACAGTGTAATTTTGACAAACTCAATCAGAACTATTCAACCAAAGATTTCTACTGTGGTGAGTATTGGTAAATGATTTCCGTAAGCATCTAGTCTAAGGACCATGTAAACGAGCCTCCCATAGGTTTCGAATTTATAGAATAAGGATTAGGAACCAAAGGAATTGTAGCATCTTATCGCATTGTCTCTAATCTGTCTCCAAACCTCGGGAATGTGTAAATGCTACCTATCTCTAACTAAGTAACTATACCATAAACTAGCTTAAAAGTCATAGAAGACCTCTTTTCCTATAAAAACCTAGATATGGACTTGATATCCAAAAAAAGTGGTTGACATCAGGCTATACTGGTGCTAAGAATATTGTTATTTTCTACAAGACGAGTTTGATTCTAAAATCAAAATTTTCCTACAAGGATGTCATTGAGATACTCTTTCTTATAAACAGATACACTCTCTCGATTTGTGAGGTAACACTTTGTCGCTCTTGCTCCCCCGAATCCTGCTCTTAAGTGGGAACCAAGGCAACTATATGAGTTGATTTGAGTTAGAAAATGGTAAAGAAAAAAATTAGCAGACCGTATAATTATACTACATTACCATTGTTTTCACTTCACAAAGAATTCTCCAGCTCCTGCTCTTTCCCTTCTATTTTTCACAATCGCACTCTCATTCTAAGCACAATATCAATGAAGATATAAACTAACATATAACGCATTTTCATCTCCCACGCCCAAATTTATCAAAACGCTATAAGCATAATGTCAATGAACATATAAACTAACATCGAAATCAAACACGGTATCATAATAATCAGCAAGACAACCAATTGCATCACGACACCAAAACAAACGCACAAAAACAACTTACATTTTGTGCCCGACGAAATCGCGTGGCGTCGATGGTGGAACTGCGATCGATAGTTTCTAAAAATAGGGTTTCATGAGGTTGTTGATCTCCGCTCGCGCGATGAAGCAGATTGAGTGGGTTTTGTGAGAGGTGAACCTCGACGCCGGGCGGCGGGGATTGGTCGGAGCTGACGCCGCCGGCGACCGGCAAATCGGTATTCCGGCGAGGTGGCCACCATTGTTCTGTGTTTTCACCTGAAAATTCAGCGGAAGTATTTTATTGGGTTAATTTCAGTCCCAAATAAATCACGCTTACATGATTATTAAAATATTTAAATACTTAAATTTTTGATCTTTTATAATTTGTCTTTTTTAATTTTTTAAATTTTGAAAACTTATAGGATTAGAGGTATTTTTTTCAAATATCTATTGATTTTGTGTTATTTTATCAAAAATGTCCTTTGTAATTTCAAGTGTGTAAGAGTAAAGTTTAAGTGGATTGTGGGTAGTTAGGGAGAAAAATAAAAAAGTAATATGGATATTTGGATATCAAAAAATTATCAAATTTATAAACATTATAATTTACAAAAAAATATAATATGTGATAATTTATATATGATATAATAAATAGATATAATATCATACGTAATGCAAGCTTATGTCTCCATTAACATGTGATCACGCGTATTAAACACATGCAAAATCATGAGGAAAGCCCAATAACTATCAAAAGAAACAAACACTTAATCTTTGAGTTATGTGATTTTTTTGAAAAAAAATTGATTGAAATTTATACTTCTTTCATTTCAAATAAATTATAAAAAAAATTCACTTTATAAGATAATTAATGAAATCATTGATTTTGTTAAAATCGACAAAAATACCCTTCTATGACAGTAAGTAAAAATGAGAAAAAACTATGAAAGGGTAGAAAAAAAATAATGATAACAAAATAATATGATATAAAAATAATAATATTATGAACGTTTACACACTCAGAATGTGTCAATTTAGGGAACGACGTAATTCATATGGGATAAAGGGAGTACGTGTTTTCACATTATACTCCATTCATCTCATTGTTTTTTAATCTTTTGTCATTTTTTATTCGTTCCAAATTGTTTGCGATATTTTCAAGATTAATAAAAAAATTATGTGGTTGAAAATTAAAATGATAAATAAAAAAATTATGAAGTTGAGAATTAAAATTTTAAAATAAATCTAAATTTACATGTATTCAATCAATATTACAAAAATAATGGGAATGAGGAATATCTATTAAAATATTAATAATGCCTAGTTGTTATTTTTCAAAGTACTTAGTTGATCATTCTAACCGATGTCACTTGAATCCAACATATTTAACTTAACAAATTAGGATCAACATATTTTTTTAAATAAACTAAGTATATCTAATTATGTTGAAAAATCATCTTTACCCAAAGTGTAGAGAGAGAACGTTGAAAACGACACAAGAACAATCATAAATGCATGTTGCTAAAAAAACCCGATCTCAAATCTTATAAAAGATTATTTTTGGAAGTCTTAAACAACAAGTTAGCTGACATGTGTTCCGACGACAAATTTAAAATAGGAAACTAAATAACACTAATCAACAAAAGTGAGGAAACCTCCTTGAGGTTATTTTTAAAAAACAAAAAGGGGCTCGAGACGTCGTAAAATGCATAAGCTCATGGTAAAGTGATGAATATTGATCGTCTCATTGTTGTGTTTGAATTGACAAGTTTCGACCCTAAAATAAAAATCGTCAAGAGTGACGATTGCATTACAATCAATAATAAACTACACAAATCATTGGTAATCTTTTTGTCCCATAATTTTGACATTGTTTCGTCAAATCTAATTGTCTCACAATATTATTTGTAATATTTGATTTGAAAAGGTTTAGCGATAAAAAATATTATAATGTCATATTTTAGTACCTCATTATCATTTTTTTTTCTTCTCTTTCATTCACTGTATTCTCTCATAAAGTTATTTTCATTCTATCCTCTTATACAGATAACGTAAAATGATAAAAAATCAATACAATACAAGTATAATATTTTCAATTTTTTTTATCATTTTGGATGTGGTGTATTGATAGTAAGAAAACCCGATGAGAAAACATCGCGTCGTCCGAAAACAATGAATTTTTTAAAAAATGATGTTTTTTCATATTTTGTTATTTGTGTGTGATTTGGTAAAGAACGAAATTTTTTGTGTGATATTGAGCTGATTATAATCATTGTGAAAAAAATAATAATGAAATATTCGATAGTTTATTTTGATATTTTTAGGTGGAAAGACTGAAAAAACATAATTATTTATATTTCGAAACAACGATGACACTCAATGTTATAATAATTTGAGAAACTATAAAATGTACTCTTATTTTAATAATCTAAGATAACTAGTTGTAATAGTAGATTAGAAATAAAACATCTAACCGAGAGAGTAAGGTTCCTGCGGTAGACAGGAGATAAAAATATGCTGCAGACTAATTTTAACTACAAAAGAAATATATTTAAGATTTGAAAAGAAAAACTAAAATTTAAATAATTTTTATAAACAAATTTGTGATAGGAAAGCCTATGCAACATTTACAACAACATTTTTTTTCCCTTTAACTAATATCTTACACTGTCCTATAAATCATTCTCTGATTTTTACCTATATATTTTCTCAACCCATTTTTTGGTCAGTTTGATTTCAAATCTTTAATTGTTTCACTTGTTTTTGCTCTCTCAAATTAAAGTTCTATATGTATCTCATATGATTACTCATCCCAACGAACTAAATTACAATTCAAATTCAAAACACACTCAAATCAAAACGAAATTCTCTTCGATAAACCAGTCTGAACTATGAACCCCTCCACATCCTTTTCAACCACACATCAGATTCAAAAAGACGCACCCAGATAGCAAAACACATTTTTTTTTTCTTTTTTAAAAAAAAAGAGCAAATCACGATTTAAACTCCAGCTATTCAACCATCAACCAATCAAAATCCACCACCCCCACACCCCACCGGTCTATTGGGCCCACTCCACGTCGGCAAGCCAATTCTCCTCCCCCCTCATCACCACCCCACTCCACACACAAACCCCCAATCATCACACCACACCACAACTTCCCCCCTCTCTCTCCTCCTCTCATCTCCACCGCCGCCGCCCTCGACGATGGCGATCTCACGCGAAGACTACGTTTACTTGGCGAAACTGGCCGAACAAGCCGAACGATACGAAGAAATGGTGGAATTCATGGAAAAGGTCGGCGCCGCCGCCGGATCCGCCGAGGAACTCACCGTCGAGGAACGGAACCTCCTCTCCGTCGCCTACAAGAACGTGATCGGAGCTCGCCGCGCATCGTGGCGCATCATCTCTTCGATCGAGCAGAAGGAGGAGAGTCGTGGGAACTCGGATCGGGTGGCGCTGATCCGTGATTATAGGGGGAAGATCGAGTCAGAATTGAGCTCGATCTGTGAGGGAATATTGAAGCTGTTGGAGTCGCAGTTGGTTCCGTCGGCGTCGGCGGCCGATTCGAAGGTGTTTTATTTGAAGATGAAGGGAGATTATTATAGGTATTTGGCCGAGTTTAAGACGGGAAGTGAGAGGAAGGAGGCGGCTGAGAATACGCTTGCGGCGTATAAGTCTGCTCAGGTTTGCGGCGGATCTGATCGGCATTGTTGATTCCGGTGTTTCTGTTTTGGTTGATTTTGTTTATTTTTGTTTGGTTAATTTGTTGATTTATCTAATTTTGTTTGATTTGATTATGAGATCATCGTCAGCCCAGCTATTATGTGCTGTCTCATGTCGAACTTCGGCATAAAGAACTATATGTTGGGGCGGAGGCCAATACTTCAGAGAAGATCGAGGCCGCCTATAGTGACTGGGCTATACATGTCATGTGTATATGTTCCCATCCATTAATATTTTTCGGCTGTCGGCACAGGCGGTCAGTTTAGTCTTTAGGTTCGGTGGTGCACAAGTTATGTACAAGTGAACTTGAGAGGAGGATAGTGAATTAGTAAGTGATCTAGGTGTAGATATTTGAGATTGTCGAGGGATATTTCTTAGAAGGATCTTGATAAATTTTTACTCAGCAATTAGCGTGAAGTGATGAGGAAATATACATGATACAATGAAAATGTTTCTTGTGTCCGGGGTGCTTTTGTCTCATAGTTAAGTCTTAGATGAGGATCATAGTGATATTTTCAGGTGTAGTTAGTATGCTTGTGATCTATGTTGTTGAGTTGTATTTTCTCTTTCTTAGCCACATTATTGGTATACTGCATTATTGTTTTGCTTCATGGATTGTGTTGTTATCCGAATTCCTATTATGCTTGACCTTTGTTGCTGTTTTCTAGGCCCTTATCATGTGATTGGTAGTGCTGTTTATCTCTAGGTGCAGAATAATGTGGTCCGTATTTTAGACATGTGATGGGGATGATTCTTTCCTTATGTACCCTGGCCACCTTTTATACCTCCTTTTATTGTGTCATGAATTATTTGGTGCCCATTTTTGTTATAGATCATACTTCATAGAAGCTATGGGGCTTGTGGTCCTTCTTTCTTGAGCTCGTGATTTGGTATTTAAGTGATGTGTTTGTTGGTTTTTTGGTTGGATTGTCTATTGCTCATGTTTGCTTGACCATGCCGTAAATTTGATATCTATAAAAACAAGTTCTCCTCCCTACGGTCTCTCTTCTGGTGAAAAAATATGCTTCTTTTGGTCACCTCAGGGTTTGCACCAAGAGGTCTCCTTCTCTTGGCAGTAGGAAAATGATTAAGACAAAAGCGGCCATAACTCCATGAGAACCTCTTGGACTAACTAAAAGCTTTATTCTATTTTTTGTGGTACTTGCAGGAGATCGCAAATGGAGAGCTGTCTCCAACACATCCTATTCGACTTGGACTTGCTTTAAACTTCTCCGTGTTTTACTATGAGATATTGAACTCTCCTGATCGTGCTTGCAATCTTGCCAAGCAGGTATGGAATTGACATGGTGGTACTATGTTTCGCATTGTTTGTGGTCATGAATCATGATTTGGTTATACAATAGATCGACAATTATTGGCAAACATTAAGTTGAATTTGGATCCCAATTTCAACCCATGTTTCCGTTTACTGGTGGTTTCATTTGAGTTCGAAGTTTCTTTGGTTGTGGTATTTGAGTACTTATCTAGCCATCAAGCATAGTAGCTGGTTCCATGATTGCATTTTCCCAAAGGTCAGCAACAAGTAGGTAATGTCTACCTAGCTTCTTATGTAAAAACATACTGGGTAGGACAGTGACATATTGTCGCAGAACTTGAGTTTGATATTCTCTTGTTGTGTTGCACATTTGATTTTGCACTATTCGTTTATTCTTGAAGCTTGAATCACGGTGTGTCTTCATAGATAATGGAAAATGTAGAGCTGATGCAACATCATTTGGTCTTTAGTGATTGTAACAAAAAAAAAAAAAACTGTTCCTACCTTTTCAGGCATTTGATGAGGCAATTTCAGAGCTTGATACATTGGGCGAGGATTCCTACAAGGACAGCACTCTGATCATGCAGCTTCTTCGTGATAACCTGACTCTCTGGACCTCCGATATGCAGGTTTTTTATCTTTACCCTCTACATGATCTGCTTATGTTAGATCCCCGGCTTTTCTTTCAAAACTCACTCTACTTGGTGTTGCATTTCAGGAGGACGGGAGCACAGATGATATCAAGGAAGCTTCCAAGCGTGATGAAGAGTAGTGTCGAAGTCGTAGTTCTAATTATTAGTGACTCGCGCTCCTCCATATTTATTATTATGGGGAAGTCATTTGGCCGTATTGCTTGCTCTGCTTTCTACTCTAGAAGTTTATATTGGTGTTGAACTATTCTCATCAACTAGGGAACAAGGAATGCTTCCCCTTGGATGGTCGATTGTTGTTTTCTTTTATTTATTTGGTTGTGTTTTGTGTTCCGGATTAGCAATCCCTGGTTGTCTGTTATAAAAAATTTCCAACTTGTGTACTGTTTTACCTCTTCATTGGAAGAATTAAAGCTGCATCGTGTTCCAGTTTTTTTAGTTTTCCTCCAACATGAAACGACTTGTTTCCAGACATGTTTCTGATTATCAATTCCTAGCTGTCTATCATCTCTTATTCATTCATCAGAGATGACATATCATATGAGGTTGAATTTATTCGTAGTACGATAGCAGTCGCGATCCAATGCTTTTGCTTTCAAATTTAAAGAGTCCTCGTTCACATTTTCATCATCGTTTACTGAACAAGACAACATTCCATTACTGTGTTCACTTGTAACACGATGTTTTGAGTTATCAAGTTCTGTCCAAAAAATCAGTGAGTTTTCACTTCTCGGTTCCCACCCAAAACGAGCGCGAACCTCTGCGCCAACCATTATCTCTAAGCACCGTAATGCGGGCGCCAGGAACCGACATCATCGCCGCCGACGTGGCCACCTTCTCCTCCTCCACCGCCGACGATGTCTGCCGAGGCATGGCGACCTTCCTCATAAACCAACACACGGACCAGCTGCACTCCATCCTCCTCTCCCCTGACCCTCGCCTCCACTACCCTCTCTTCATCGAGTAAGCAACAAATCCACTCTCTCTCAGTTCTCTCCTCCTCGTTTATTCTATGATGAAATTGATGTGATTTGAGTGTTCTATTTGCAGTTTCGCGGAGCTGTTGGACGACAATCCACCGATCGCGCAGCTCGTGTTCTGCAAGCCGGCGGAGTACTTGCCTGTGTTCGATCGATCTGCTGTGTTCGCGCAGGTACGATGGATGGATTTGAGGTTATGGTTTGGGGTTTTGTGATTGCTTTGTGAAATGGGGGATTTTGATGAGAAATATGATGCAGGGGCATCTGTTGAAGGATTTGGAAGGAGCTAGCTCGGGTGCTAATGTGAAGGATTATGTCCATGTTAGAGTCGATGTTTCCGGTTCTCCCCTCGAATGCCCTGGTTCGAGTACCTTCTCCCTCCGATTGTTCCTCGATGAGATTTTATTTTGGTGTACTTGAATCCGGAACATATTGGCTTGCGTTTACACTTAACTGCTGTGAATTTAACAAGTTTTGACCCGATTTAGAAATGTCATGTCTATGCAGCCTAAACTTACAGTTACAGTGGTGTGCAAAATAGTATTCATGTGCTGATTTGGCAATTTAAGCCGCCCAAGGTACTTGGGAAGTTCTTCTGATTTTTGGAGTATTCTGTTCAAGTGTTCATTCTCTTACATTGGGTGCATCGCGCGGGAGAACCTGCAGCTTGTATGGACGCTATTGCGGGAGTTAACTTACGGAGAAAAATAACTTGGATGATATTGTCTCCCTCCACGTTGTGATTGTGATTGAGCTAAAGTTGCATTGTGAGGAGGATGCTGGAGAAGATGCTATACAACATACTTGATTCATTCATTTTGTCGTGTTTGTGCTTGGTCACGATGTTTGGTCTGTTAGTAGTTACTGTAGTAATTGTATTGCTAAATGTTGATATTATTCGCGCATAAAAATGTTTGTTGTTTTGGATGGTTGTTGAGCAGAGACTTTTCCCAGCATTGGACGTGTGAGAGTGAGGCATCGGAACATTCTGTTGACTCTGAAGGGTACAGTTATTCGTTCAGGAGCGGTGAAGACAATTGAAGGCGAGAGGGTTTATGAATGCTTAAAATGCAAGAATAGTTTCCCAATTTTTCCAGGGCTGGAGAATGGTAACTACATAAAGCCACCATTATCTTGTCTCTCAGAGAAATCACGAAGCTGCGAAGGCACACGATTCAGGCTCCTCGAAGGCAGCAGCAAGTTTCATGACTACCAGGAGATCAAGGTTCAAGAAAGCACTCAGCTTCTTGGTGTTGGGGCTATTCCCCGTTCAATCCGCATCATTCTGAAAAATGATCTTGTGGACATTGTTAAGGCTGGGGATGATGTGATTGCTACTGGGATATTGACTGCAAAATGGTCTGCGGATTTGAAGGATGTCCGCTGTGACCTTGAACCTGTTCTTGTCGCGAATCATGTAAGGAGAACCAATGAGCTGAAATCTGAAATAGCCATACCTGATGATGCAATTCTGAACTTTAAGCATTTCTGGGAGATCTACAAGGATAGCCCTCTCAAAGGAAGGAATGCAATTCTGAAAGGTATCTGCCCCCAAGTTTTCGGGTTGTTTACTGTAAAGTTAGCAGTTGCTTTGACCCTCATAGGAGGTGTCCAACATGTTGATGCTTCGGGGACCAAGGTCCGAGGAGAGTCCCATTTGCTTCTGGTTGGTGATCCAGGAACAGGGAAGTCTCAGTTCTTGAAGTTTTCTGCAAAACTAAGCAGCAGAGCTGTCGTTACCACCGGCCTGGGGAGCACTAGTGCAGGGCTGACCGTTACAGCTGTCAAGGACGGAGGTGAATGGATGCTTGAAGCAGGTGCTCTAGTTTTAGCTGATGGTGGACTTTGTTGCATTGACGAGTTTGACAGCATGAGGGAGCACGACAGAGCCACCATACACGAGGCAATGGAGCAACAGACGATCAGTATAGCAAAGGCCGGGCTTGTGACTACTCTTTGCACGAGGACCATCGTGTTTGGGGCTACAAATCCCAAAGGACGGTATGATCCAGACCAACCACTCTCCGTTAACACAACACTCTCTGGCCCTTTGCTGAGCAGATTCGACATAGTTCTTGTCCTCTTGGACACTAAGAACCCGGAATGGGATAAAGTCGTTTCATCTCATATCTTGGCTCAGGAAGAGGAATCCAGCAGAGGGAAGGACGATGAGGATCTTAGGAACACTTGGTCCTTGCCAATGCTGAGGCGATATATCCACTTTGTTAAGGGTTATTTCAGGCCGGTTCTCACCAAGGAGGCTGAGAGAGTCATTTCAAGTTACTACCAACTTCAGAGGAGATTAGCGACTGGGAATGCAGCCAGGACGACTGTCCGAATGCTGGAGAGTCTAATCCGGCTTGCTCAAGCTCATGCGAGGCTTATGTTCAGGAACGAGGTCACTCAGTTAGATGCCATCACCGCTGTTTTATGCATCGAGTCATCAATGACCACTTCAGCAATAGTGGATAGTGTTGGGAACGCTTTGCACTCCAACTTCGCGGAGAATCCAGATCAGGAATATGCCAAACAAGAAAAGATTATTCTTGGGAAACTGAGCTGCATAGATTAACAGGTAATAATATGCTTATCGGAACAAATGCAGGTTGGTCCAGACATGGATAGGTTTCTTTAAGACTTTTAAGACATGGGTAGGTCAGACTGGTACTTGTACTTACATCAGTTGAAGGAAAATTAAGATAGTGTATTGCGATGATGTAACATCATGCCGAGATGACTCTCAGGGTCTATGACGGGCAATGTAAGATGAGGTAAACGACGTCTGAATCTATGTTCTTATGCCGTCTGAATCGAGGTCCTATGCTCTCTATCTCTCTTTCATTTGCGTCTACTGCTTTTTGCTTTCTATGTATAGGCGCTGAGTTGTTTAGCCCGTTGGACTTAGTTTGACAGAATGTGTAGTCATTATGGTTGCATGCTTACACTGATAAATATTGCTTCATGGGCACCCATTCAAGTAGAGTAATGTTGATGACGGTGGTCGAGGATGGTGATCGTGGCGGCGGTATGGCCGTGGAATGGAAACAAGCCAGAAACGGGACCGCAAGTGATGGCCCCCCAGTGGCGACAATGATAGCTGGCCACCTCAATCATGATGATCAAAAGGAAATCTTCCTTGAAGGACCATATTAACATACGGGGAGTTAGGTTATTTCTCTAATGATATAATAAAATTATGTCAATGATTTATGATTAAAGAACACATTATATATTATTAATATCTTATGTTTTACGATAGTTTTATTTAAAATAATATTTGATTGTCATTTGTGATACATAAAAAATTAGTGTCACATATGCAAACGTTACAAATTATATATTTTCTCCGTCTCATATTAATCATAATATTTTCGTATTTAGTTGGTCTAAAAAAAATTATAATCTGATAATTTTTTAACATAAAAAAATATTAAATTAATCTTATCTGTTATAATATTTTCATCATTTTTTTCACATGTTTTACATTAAAATTCATATAAATTCAATATTGATATAAATTTTCATAAATATATTTCAATTAATACAAACAGAAAATAAAAATTCCTCTTTAATCCATTTCCGGTATTTGACCAACCCATGGAGACATGATGACATGCGATTCATCACAAACCCAATAGACATACTCACATACAAAGGAGAGGAGGAAAGTAAGGATCGCTGCGTGTGCGCTGTCGTCAGTGGTAGTTATTGACCATTCCTCATCAAACACAAAGTCCTCCTCTTACAAATCGCCGCCTCCGCCAGCAGTTTCCTCGTCCCTCATCCTTCTAGAACTCTCCATCTCCCCTATAATTTAACCACCACAAGCGAGCCGTCATCGTGTCCACAAGTTCCAGTAAAAGAGATTGTTGGTCAGCGAGGACGCCAATGGCTTCTTCCATCAGTACATCGACCCACTTGCAGTATGTTTTTTTTGTTCAAATCAACTTTCATTTGGATGATTGAATGAATTGTTAGTATTGAATATTGATTGATTTTGTTTCAACGGGGTCGGTCTGATTTGAGGGTTATTTGGCCGTGATTTTGGGGGGTTTTGTGGTTGATATGGTAGATTATGCACCAGTTTATGTTAGTTGTGATGAGAAGGTGAATCTGGTGAGGATCTGGTTGATGTATATGGATGACAATGATGCATGGAATGATATATAGTTGAAGGATTCTCTAACCCTGTTAGGCAAGTGTGGTTTGTAGGGTTTGTGACATTCTAAAGGTTCCTTGCATATAGAACAACTAAGGATGTGGATGGAACATGAGTCAAGGCTTCGAGGAATGCGTGTGCTCTTATGTTTCTGTAGGATCAATATGGCGTTCGCAGATAACCATTATCTTCTAATGGAAATACGAGAACTCTCTGGCGAACTACATTTCTATTTAATCCGACTCTTTGCTACCGCATTTGTTCTTCTTTTGCCATTTGTAAGATGCGCCGCAAATACTTGCTCGTGTAGCTAGGGCTGATTTATCTAGTGCTATGTTCTGCTCCCCTTCAACTCATATGTCTAGCACTTTATCCGCCTTTACACTGATACAAGACTACGAGCAGCATATGGTTGTTCAAAACTGCCCATGCACCTCGTGTTATCTTTATCTGTTGCTGATGAAATAATCGATTGTTTTTTATTATGGGATATCTGATTAAACTACTCATTATTCACCCAAAACTGAATGTTTTGCCTTCTCTAATGTGGCAACTCCATGTACTGCACTTTAACCTGAAAGTTAAGTAATTTTTTTAAAACTACCTGAAGATACAATACATATAAGATTTTGAGGATTTAAGAATTGTTTTGTATGGAGGTTGCTGTTATCTCATTCATTTTTTTTTCCTATGATATGGTATGCGCTTTCATCATTAACTGAGACAATGTCACACTACTGTCTATCCATTCCATTATTCTGTTTGGCTAGGTTGCTTCGCAAGTAAACAGGAAAAAATATATTCAAATATGTTATATTTTTTACTCCTATAGTAGCAAACTTGATGCAATAAATGTTCGTTAACATAATTCTGCACAGTTCCGCTGTTTTTTTTTTTTTTTTGTTGGCTTCCACTTTGATCTGGTGACCCACTCGGTTTGTTTAGAATATAACAGTAAAGTTCATTTACTTGAATTGAGAATTCTCCTGAGATTCGGAGCATGATATTATTCTTAGTCAACGATATGAAGCCCTGGGTTTGTTTTTTTTTTTTCTTCTATGCAGAGGTTGTAGGACAAATGTGAGGCTAGGTGGATCCCATGCCCATGGTCTCAATTCGAACATTGCGAGGGAACGGAGGTCAAACTTGGCCATGATTCATACAGGGTCTAACTCTTTCCATCATATCAGAACTGAAGTGAGAGTCAGAGCTGCCATTACATCCGGAGAAGGCAGCCTGCTATCTTATTCCAGCTGCATTGATTCCATGGGAGGAAGGACCCTCGATAGTAACCTGGCTGCTGAAGCTCCAGTGCAGCTTGATGCAGCGGTATTGGGGACACTTTCTGCCGATACTGCATCTATCATGTTTTCTGCGGATACTGACGAGTTTGATTTAGATTATCCTACTGAAGGGTTTTCCTCTATTCCTGAAGCCATTGAAGATATCCGGCGAGGAAAGGTTGGTTGAGTTTTTGTGATTGATTTGATACCATAAAATGATGAAATGACGAAAATAATTTTTCCTGTAATCTTGGTGATATCGTAGATGGTCGTGGTTGTAGATGATGAAGACCGAGAAAATGAAGGAGATCTAGTAATGGCTGCATCACTTGTAACACCTGAAGCCATGGCTTTCATTGTGAAGCAAGGGACTGGAATTGTCTGTGTGAGCATGAAAGAGGACGACTTGGAGAGATTGCAGCTTCCTCTGATGGTTGCCAGTAAGGACAATGAAGAGAAACTTAGCACTGCCTTTACAGTATCTGTGGTATGCATTTTTTTTCCCATCATCGATTTGCTTGGTAAATGGTAATTGAACTTCCCCTTAGATATTCTGAAGTCCTGTGTCATGGCAGATAGGTATTATGCTGTTATCTTGAGTAATTGATCATTGATTTCGGACTCTTATTGCATGGTACATGTTTAATGTCAATTTGTTGTTTTGGTTTTCATGTTAAACATAGAACTAATACATGCTATCATAGGCAGCATATAATTCACTTTGTATTAAATTCTTTTTTCAGGATGCAAAACATGGTACAACAACTGGAGTATCAGCTCGTGATAGGGCGACAACCATTTTGGCTCTTGCTTCCAGAGACTCTAAGCCAGATGACTTCAATCGCCCTGGACATATTTTCCCTTTGAAGTACAGGGAGGGAGGTGTTCTAAAAAGGGCTGGACATACAGAGGCATCCGTAGATCTCACTGTCTTAGCTGGGTTGGGACCTGCTGCTGTCTTGTGTGAGATAGTGGACGATGACGGTTCAATGGCTAGATTGCCAAGGCTTCGTGAATTTGCTCTGAGGGAAGGCCTAAAAATCGTATCTATCGCTGATTTAATACGGTAATATTTCTCATTCAGCTCATAGTGTTGCATGTGCAGAAGCTTTTATGGTTCAAATACAATGACCTTAATAGCTTGAAATATTTGGTGTGAAGTGGGGATATTCTCAGCTTGTGAAGTTAGCGACTTATAAAATCCCTCTCATATTGTTTGTTCTTTCAAGTGAAATGTAGGTTCTTCCTTTTTCTGATTAGATTTTGTATTGCAGGTTCCGGAGGAAAAGAGATCAACTAGTGGAACGTGCTTCTGCGGCACGAATACCGACAATGTGGGGTCCATTTACCGCATACTGTTACAGATCCATTCTTGATGGCATGGAGCATATTGCTATGGTTAAGGTGAGCACTTTCACATCCACTCTTTTTTGTTATGTAAACGGGTTATGTTTATTGTTTATTGTATTTGCCTCCCTATGCTTTGCTTCCGTGGATAATCGGATGGGGATATTGACTGTTTTTTTTTTTTTTGTGGCATATCGTGTCTTTTCTGACTGAATTTGGAACTTTGAGCCATTGCATGAGCAATCGTGACTCTTCTTTGAATATTAAACAGGGTGACATTGGGGATGGGCGAGACATTCTGGTACGGGTTCATTCCGAGTGCCTTACAGGGGACATATTTGGTTCTGCTAGATGCGACTGTGGGAATCAGCTTGCGCTTGCTATGAAGCAGATAGAGGCTGCTGGTAGGGGTGTGTTGATATACCTCCGTGGGCATGAAGGGCGAGGTATTGGTTTGGGGCACAAGCTTCGTGCTTATAATTTACAGGATGCAGGACGTGATACTGTTGAAGCCAACGAGGAGCTGGGGTTACCAGTTGACTCCCGTGAGTATGGGATCGGTGCTCAGGTAACATTTTTTTACCCGTTTTTCATATCTAGGCAATTTATTTCCTGCGTTCGTAACCATGATAACTGATACGGACCAGATTGGATTAGAGATCCTGTCAGTTGGGTTTCTGGTGTGCGAGTTTTCAAGTTGTTCAAACACACCATAAGCTTAATGTCTATCCTCAACTGCAGATCTTGAGGGACCTTGGTATTAGGACGATGAAGCTGATGACGAATAACCCGGCAAAGTATGGAGGTCTCAAGGGTCATGGACTCGCTATTACCGGCAGAGTACCACTCTTGACCCCAATAACCTCAGAAAACAAGAGATATCTGGAAACAAAGCGGGCAAAGATGGGTCATGTTTATGGAATAGAATCCAGCAATTAACAGCCAAAAATGGCGAACCAGTCATCATCATGTTACCAAAAGCTGAAACACTCATTGGTCATCTTCACTTAATCGAGCCTGGCGGGTTGGATGAAAATAAAGTTCCTGCAAAAAAAGATGGCAGGATAGATTTCAATTCTAATTAGATGGGTGAATTTTGTTGGCTACTTACTAGAACAAGTGCAAGTATAACGTGTATTCAGTCCCATTATTCATTCTTTTGCACCAGTGTTCCGCGCCTCTGTCATTAACTTGTAAGTTGTAAGTTCATGAGCTCGCTATTTGGTGTATTGATCTGGTGAAAGATACTGTTTGTCACAGTTGACATGAGCATAGCAGGGAAATTTATATCCAATTTTTTTTTCTCCTCTTGTTGAAGAATATCGTCAGAATCATGTATGACCATTTTCCCATATATTTACCAAATGCGATTTAGTGACTTGAATGTGGATGAGAACTTCTGTTATGTTCTGTGACACAAGTCGATAAAATGATCCTTTATTTGATCAGGGACTGTCCCTCGGGAGCATAGAGTAGACGCTCGAGCTCCGAGGTAGGTTGGTGATCTTTTGCAGTGGTGGAAGACTTAGTTCTCTGTGCTCCTGTGAAGTCGAGATTATGATATGTCAATCCATTTTTTAAGTGTCTTTACTTCCCCAGATGAATCGAATTCGAGTTTCCAGTTTATCTCGGACCAGTAACCATCACATTATTAGGAGCAGAGCATTGTTTACCCGGCTGACGTAGCTTTGATATGTTCAAGAGAGTTGTTGCCTGCTCCGAATATTATGTTCCTGCAAGTTATTTTATCAGCTCCAAATATTTAATTGGTGTACATTGTGTTAGTGGTCAGGCATAATCATACGGATCTGTACGCTCCCAGTTTTGCCAGAAATCCTGTCGTCGTGTATAAAAGATAGCATTTGCATCATCAAGTCTCTCCCTCAGCACTGCTCGATCAGCAAAATACTGCTTTTGATCAATCGCCTGGTCATCAATGGCAAGGCACAACCTTGTTGTCCTGCTGACCGTGTCCGTGATGGTGGCTGCAGCTGCAGCACTAGCTCCTTCTCCTTCGCCATCTCCCTCGCCATCACATGCACCAGCTAAGTCGCCAGCACCGGCTAAGTCACCGGCACTGGCTAAGTCGCCAACTAAAGCATCTGCACCTCCAAAGGCATTGTCTACTCATGTCAACCATACTACACCAGCATCTTCCCCTCCGTCTATTGCAGCTTCCCCATTGTCTGCAGCTGAGGCTCCTGGACCAACAAAGAGCAATACCGTATCCAACATCTTCTTCCCTATTGCACGGTCTGTCGCTATTGCCATCGCCACAGCAGCCACATTCCTCGTCTGAGTGCTTATTCATCTTTGTCCTTCAACTCAGGTGGCCATTATAGTTCTTCGACAACAACTTCCCATGTTGTGAGACAATTATATTCTTTTTCCTTCTATGTTTATACACGCCACTTTACCACTATTTTCCTATTGCTGTAAAGAGAGTTCGATGCTTTCATGGACTACTAGTACATGGATTTGGTTATGTTATCACGGGCTGCCATATCCACCCTCGATGTTCTCAACTATACAACCAAATAAAGATCGTGATGTTTCTACTTGTATATCCTTCAATACATTGTCCAAAAACTGGATCCAACATAGGCTTCCTTCCGCTTATCATTTTATGGAATGAACTTCATGACGAAATACCAAACATAGTCAAACATGATGCCTATGATGACATACAATGAACTTCTCCAAAATCCTAGGTGATTAAATCGGCAGTTTCTGCTCGGAGTCACAATTAAAGCACAAGACATACAGAAAACAAAGGCTACCTATACGATGGCTGACCTCTGTGCCGCAAATCAACTGGCGTTGTCGTCACAAAATCCCAACCTCACCAAACCAAGAGCATCAGCATTCTGAGAATTGGCATGACGAGATCCCATGAGGTCTCAGGCCTCCATTCCTGGTCCACATCCACAAGAAAGACACAGGAAGCTCGATGTTCATTGGTGTAGAGGTTTAATCCAGAATGTCACTTCACAAACGGGACTCCAGAAAAGACCCTTTGGGCATATACTGCATACTCTGCTCCGAAGAACTGCCTCAAGAAATACTCTTCATACGGTATCCTCTGTGCAAAGAAGTGCCAAACTACCACAGAGAAGGCAATGACACAGATTGGATTCAAGAGCATCACTTGAGTTCCAACCGACCAAATAAGAAAGCCGCAATAACTAGGATGTCTAATAAACCCGTAGATACCATGTGTGACCAGCTTATGATGCTCTTCATGGTGGATTTTGATGAGGTGCGTGAAGGACCGACCGGCCGTTATAATCGCCATCTTGCGTATGATTTCCCCAACTAAAACCATTGCCAGGCCTATGTTGCTTAGCCACCAATATTCCTTCAACCAGGGAAAGAAAGTGATTTCGATCAAGTACTCTACAAGAGAACCCACCATTGCGAGAATATAGTGTTTGCTTATTAGAAGAGAGCTGAGAGCCACATTTCGTCTACCATGGATACCGGCAGCTAGGAAATATTCCGAAACGTGGAAGAAGATGATTGCCGCAAACATTTGAGACAATTGTCTGCAAGCGGTGTAAGCGAAGAATTCTGCCATCACAAGCAAACAACTTTAATCAGATTACTCTCTAGTTAAATTCAACGTGTATTCCACTGCTTTCTTCTTTCAAGTTCTCTTCAGACCTGTTGAGGAAAAAGACACGAGCGGCATAATCAGCGCTATGATTTCGGTGGTTGTTTGGAAATCAAAATGAGGTATGGAAAACATGTCTGCAAAAAAAAGGAAGTTTGTCAAAGTGTGGATCAAATTCAATGAAAATAGCCAGATAGCCAAGTCTACATTCATAATGCATATATGCTTACATTAGACATAGATACCCAACACATCAATGTAACCACATCAACACTTGAATTATGTCTATTCGAAATCTTAAAATTTAACAAAAAAAACAACATTCGTTCAATTATATAGACAAAAAAGCTTATATAGTTCAGAATCAGTTAGTTCAGAATCCACTAGTCCAGAACCAGCTAGTTCAGAATCTGCTGAGTAAAATTTTGAAATAACCTTCCACGGGATAATGCAAGCACAGAACGGGATCACTTTTCGCTATCAACTCTCAACGAAGGATAACAAAGATGGAACCGGCCCAGATTCAACATCGCCAGTGTACACGATCATAGTTAGTAACTGAATTCCAATATTTAAACCCCTCCAAGTACTACAATAACCAAGATTTCTAACCTTTTACGGCTCATCTTGCTCCGGATGAGGGACAATAGGTCACCTACCGAATACATCATACAGCTCAAAATTCGGAGTCTGACTTGAGCAACATTGTCCAAAGGCAGAATGTATAAACATGAACAGGAGGATATTTGTTCCATTCCACAATTTTCATACCCAAACCAACCCACAAACATCCACATGAGCCAATTCGCTTTTTGTTTAACCCTAAACCCTAAATTTTAAAAAGATTTTACGTTTTATATAACATAGTACATAATCGTTTATGAGGATTGAAAACTCTCTCTGTTGCATAACAACAACAATAAGACTGGTTACATTTATCATTGTAGTGATGAGACTATTCTATTGATGGGATTATCTCCGTTGTTTGTTTTTATAAACGGCAACAATACACGATTGATACATGTATTAAAAAAATCACGACATCAGTGGCACAATTCAATCGAAATTCATAAGAAGGAGCCGGCTCACCCTGCAGCAGCTTGGAGAAGGAGCCGGCTACTGTACGGACGCGACCACAAAACCCTAGAATCGGGTATCACTGTATCACGAGACAAAAACGATGAAGAGCGGAGGAGAGAATATTCTTCGAGAACTCACAATCGTCGATGATTTTGCCAACTGCAGATCCGATGTCCGAGGTGGGTCAGAACGAAACCGAAACTTGAAGGACCAAATTGCCCCTGGAGACCAAACTACCCCTCGAGATTCCTCACCGGAACAACTCAGACCAAGGGCAATTCCGACTTTTCGAGGGTCTGTGAGATTGCTTCTTAGGGCTCTGTGGATTCAAAGCTTTGACGGGGAGGCAAGTATCCGAATGCGGAGAGGGAGAGGTTCCTCCCTCACGGGCATTTCCACTTAACATGTAGGCTGCAGTTGGTGATGGCCAGAGAAATCTCAGTAAGATCCAGGTATGATTTTTTCGTCTAAATGTGGAGTTGGTGCCATTGTTGTGCATCTTTTGATTTCGCTCGTCGCCTTCACATTGGACGTTATGTTTTTCATCTGTGGAAGGAAATATGTTTAGGTTACTGAAGATGTCCACCAAGTTCGCGTATCCTTGGTCAAAACTCGTGAAGTTAGTAGATGTTCTTTATTAATATATATTTTTTTTTCGTTTTATTCAATTTAATTTGATATGATAATTTAT
>LIEC01011939.1:0-19952 GCA_001925005.1 Drosera capensis
AATTGAATTTTCAAACAATTTTGGTGGACGATATGTGACCAAGAATTTGTCACAATTCAGTGTCTAGAATTCAAAAATCTCTCTTCTTCTTTTGTCCTCATTGATTTTTTTCATTTATGTTGGCACACGAATTTTTGAAGGTTAAGTAAGTAAAAGGCTTTAAAAAAAGGACAAAGATATATAAGTTATTATAACATGCATATTTTGATATAACACCCATATTTTTTTGTGGTTATTAGAAAATGTTTTTCCGGTATTCATCGATCATCATAGTCAGAGAAATACCCAACAAATCGAATATATTATACTATCGAATAAAAAAGGACAAACTACAAAAGAACCTAACATCGTTATTGATCAGATAGAATGAGGAGATGACACATTCTCAGTTACTTCTGTCATTGACAGGATCCGGGAGTGCGAGAAGTATGTCATCTAACCCGTGAAGTAGTATTTATGACTCCTGATTTATTCGAAGCATAAAGAATCGTTCTTATAAAATCAAAAAAAACATAAGTCTAGTAAAAAACAATGTTTTGGAGTTGGCGGAAGGGAAGAGAGAGCGAGAGTATGGAGCCAATTGCCAACATGGAAGGACTGATTATCAGCCCAAACTGTATAATTAACTCCTGCTTTCCACCCCTGTTTTCCTCCCACGACTACTTGCTCGCAAGCTGCGCTTGTTAGCAGCCCCGCTAGCAGACCAATGCCATGGTCATCGCGATCTCTGCTTGTGAGCTTCTGGCCATCACTCTCACTTTCATGGAGTATTTTCTTGAACTGTAAGTTTACTGTCTGTGCAATATGCACACTGTCTCTTCTCTTTATTCTGTAATGCTTTTTTGGAGTGACAAACAAGGAAAGTATCAGATGACATCTGATTTGGTCGTTTAATGTACTTATATGATGCCATTTTGAGTTGCATGCCATTTTTGGACAATAGTGTTCATTGATAATCACAAATAGTCCTTGAGAGGAGCTGAATATGGAGGAATTTCTTTGAGTTCAGATTTCAGAAGACCATACGCATGTATAATTGTAAATCAAATATTAATACCAAGTTATAAAGCTTTCAGATTTTAGATGATCGTACATGTAGCAATGAAAAAACTTGCTGAAATGTAGTAGTATACGATACCTAGACCAAGGTCAGGATTCAAACACCGTCATATTCATCAACATGAACAACAGCACGTAGTAAAAATGTAATTAAAGATGTACAAAAATAACACATTTCTTCACGAGAATTCTTTGATTTTACAACAACATCCAATCAAACAGAACGAACTATCACAAAATTGATGTGTCCACAAACAAAGCTATTACATGTGTTTGAGAAAATAGTTACAACACAACCAGAGGTGGAGGTTCACTTAGCGACCGCCCACAGATGATAAAAAGACATCATCAACTAGAAAATTTTCCAAACCCAACAGAATACACCACTTCCACAACTCATTCTCCCAACACAATTAGTCAAACAATTACGACTGATCTTGCCTCTCAATTGAAAGAGATGTAAATCTAATGCCGGATGAAGAGTTCATTGCTCTTTTCACCAGACAGCAAGGAGGAGAGAATCCCACAGTGCACCAGCGGCCAAAGCAATTGGCATAACCAAGAAGTTGGATCGTTGATAAAGCCTTGATGAGTCACTCTTCTCGGAGGGCGCAGCTGGTGGAGGAGGCAGATTGTGGACGTTGATAGCTAACTTCATGCCACCAAAGCAGAAACCCTTGCCACTGATGATGTAGTAAGGCTTGGTCACATTGAGTGGTATCAGGTCCCTTCCTGCTCCTCTGGTCCAATTGACAAGCGGGTGATCAGAGTTGCAAGTCTCATAATCGCTCTTGTTCACCTGTAGCACATTCATCTGGTTCCTGTCATACACAAAGACTGCAAAGAGAAACAAATTGTCCTGTTTCAAAACTTTTAACCAATGCTACAACTTACACGATGCAAATACATAAACCCAAAAAAAAAATAAAAAATGCATAACTGTAAGGAAAATAGACTAGCTCATAGAAGAGATGCTGCAGGAAAATATGTCCAGCGCAGGTTATCGGTCTAGCATAGAAAATGATTTATGCAAGTACAAAAATATGCCAGATGACAGTTTAATATTGGAACCCACTGAATACCAAATCGCCTCAGGGTAAAACAAATGATCGCAATGCAGAAATACACATTCATCATTCACGGATAATTAGAATAAAAGTATTAGGGTTCAAATGTTGGTTTCAAGCGAATGATTCGGGCCGTGATCCTCCTCAAAATGCTATCTCCATTTCATGACAGAAGCGAGTGAATTGCCTACAGTTAGGAATACTGCTTCATTCTCAAGTTTAGTAGGAGGAACCAGTTTTGGCTCAAATACATCCAGTACAGTTTTACAAGGTCAGTGCAAAAGAATAATGAGTCACCTCAAAATTTGACAAGGAGGACCGCACCATAAAGGCTAGTTCTACCAGCAGGAGTAAATAGTGATTTTGACTAGAAAATTCAAACGCATTCAAGAAAAAAGGGTCACATATAAACCTCCATCAGAGGTCATCAATCACACAAAAAGTACAAATTCTTCACTGTTTGTATAAATTGTAGCCTCTTGTCTGTCGACATCTTAATAACAAACTCTTTTCCACTTTTTGTATTACTACGATTTAGCCAATGATTACTATCTGCTGATCTACATTTTTTGTCATGATTTAGCCAATGATTACTATCTGCTGATCCGATCTATATGAACAGTCCTAAAATATGGCTCTAAACTCTTGAGTTTAGCTTTTACACAGAAACATTAACAAAGCCACAAGGAGGAAATCCTCCATTCCACATGGGTAAATCATTTCCAGATTGATTTCAAGCTTCGCACGATGTACCTGTCAAGGAAGGGACTATTCTGATGTAACCACCACAAAGCATCAGCATCTATTAAAAGTAACCTCAACATGATATCAGGTGTGACCACACTATACTAGATCTAAATTTGCCAAGCCCGAAACCCACTAGCATATCTTACACGCCTCAAAAAGTCACTCAGTCCCCTCAAGATACAATAACATTCAAAGTCCTAATAATTTGAGTGACACTCCAAGTCCCAATCTGCGAAGTCCAATCCCAAAAGACTAGCAAAACATAAACTTGCAACTTAAATTCATTCCACATTCTTTACCAAAATGCAAGTTGCCCCACACCGAATCGAGCTCACAACATCCCCAGATCCAACCCACCCAAAACCCCAACAACCCAATTGAACCAACTCAAAATCCCGCCAATCCAATTCACTCCAGACACCCAAAACACTCATCAACCAACAGATCTACACAAAACAAACGACAAAACAATGAAATCGGCGGTGCGAAAACCAAACATACAGAGCCAGTCCCCGAGGTAGAATTGTTTCCCACTGGTCCAATTCGTATAATTCACACCACTGCTCCATCCCATGTTTCCTCCCACAATAAACCTCGTCCCTTTCACTTGGGGAACAAGCACGACAAGTGACAGAAACACTAGCAGGGAGAGTGAGGGGTGCTTCATTGCTGTGTGTTGAGGTGAAGAGTGGAGTGAAGAGTGTGGTGAGGGGAAGTGAAGTGTTGCAGATCTTTGATGGAGAAAGGAAATGGGGAGATATGGGACTGAATTTTGTCGGGGTGGGGAGACTGAATGACTACCAAACTTAGAATACGCAGCTGTTTCATGGGCCCACTCCATCTGTTGTTTCACACTACGGAAAAAATGAGCATGTAACTTGGCACATGTACCCTTTATCTTAAATAAAATTATGAAAAATTAATTTGATATAATTATTAATAATTTTTTTTTGTTTTATAAAAATTATTTCCTTCGTTTTATAATACATATAATATTTTTTTTAATCTCAATTTATTTATAACCTTTCATCTTTTAGTCAATATTTAATTCAAAAAAAATCTCATCAATCATATTTTGTTATACTACATATACTATCTTTTTTCAAGACGATCTCAGTATCCTTTAAAAATTTCATTATTTTTGTAAACCTGTTAATATTTACCCATACACATTGAAACTCAAAACAAAATAAACGTATATCTATTTGTAATTATTAAAACACATGGATTTCAACATACTCCCTCTGTCTTATGAAATCTGCCACAATACGTAATATATGCATTATTTAACATATATTTTGATACTTTATTTTTTATATTTAATGATATTTCGAAAAAAAATTTAACTCAGGATTATAATGCGTAAATTGAATTATCTTTAATGTTTCATTATAAATTTGATAAAAATATAATTTGATCGTCCCATGAACGATTCGTAACTCAAAAATCTTTATTGCCTAGTGTTCAAACAATACAATCAACATGGATAGTACTTCATCCGTCCCATATAAATTACGATATATTATTAAAATGGCTATCTCATATAAATTATTATAATATGTTTTTTAAATTGATAACTTTTGAATGTATAAAAATCCATAATATCTTTATTTTATATCACATCAACAACATTTTTTCTTTTTTCACTCATAATTCTTTCTTATTTATACTCACGAACATACAAGGATATTTTTATCTATTATTCTCTTCGTGCTATGAAAATTATAATGGATAGACTGTGCATATATGTCGAGATGAATTTTGTATAGTCTTGCGGGACGATCAAATGATTTTTTTATAAAATTTTCGTGAAACACTAATGATAATTCATGTTCTGTAGTAGAATTTGAGCTAACAAAAATTTCATTTTTATGTTGTTGAATGAGGTTATTCTATATATATATTAATTACACTTTATAAGATTATTGGGTTATATTATTTTGGGACGAAATGAGTATTAGTAAAAGAGGAGAGAAATATTATGCCCAAAGAAATTAGAATTCAAAAAATGATATTTTTTTTTTTTTTTTTGGGATTTCAGTTTTCTACTTCTAATTCTTCATGTTGGAAAACAAAAAGCCATAACAAACACAAGTTGATTCGTTAGCTAGAGAATCCAAAATAGAAATCCAAAATCGAAAGTCACACCAAGGACCTTAGTATATTGATCATTTTACATAACCTATATAATCTTATTTCACATATGTTATTTTGAAAAATAAAATTTGATTTTTTTTCTTTAAAATAATCCTATATTTTATGATAATTTGGCTTGGTATTTACAAAAATATAATGTCAATATATATGATCAAATAAACATAATACTCCTTCTGCCCCATATTATTTATAACACTTTTTTTAGGTGTCCAAAAAATA
Organism: Drosera capensis; assembly: GCA_001925005.1. Classification (NCBI taxonomy): domain Eukaryota; kingdom Viridiplantae; phylum Streptophyta; class Magnoliopsida; order Caryophyllales; family Droseraceae; genus Drosera; species Drosera capensis. Next base: position 5,250 of record LIEC01011939.1, read on the forward strand.
AAACATTTTGTTTAAAGCTTTTAACATAAAACAATCAAATTGCTACATTATACTCTACTAACGCATTTCTCATCTACTATAATAAACTTAATTCAAAAAAAAATTATCAAATCCCACAAAAATTCTATACACATAATAACTAATGCCGGGTCAAACGCTTATACTAAGAAGTATCATCTTTTTCTCAAGACATAACATTTTTAATAAGATTATACTATTATTTTAATGTCCTTTTGGTCAAATATTGATACTCTCTCCGTTCACATAATTTACTACATTTGTATATGTCACACAAAAAGCTTTTTGTGTTAAGAATAGTCTGTGAAACGATCAAATATCGTTTTACATAAAATTATTATAAAATATTAATGATAATTTTAATTTTAATATTGAACCCTGAAATTTGACATAACTTTGTTGTATCATTTAAATGAATAACAAAACTCTTTAAAATATATATTTAATAATATAATTATTGTTGATTTTTGTACTCCCTCCATCCCATACTAATCACAATATTTTTTTATTTGGTAAGTCTCAAAAAAATTATAATATTTTTAAGTAATTTTTTAATATAAAAAATATTAAATTAATCTCATCTGTTATAGTATATCCATTATCTTCACTCAGAAGTACTATAATAAATCCCACTACAATCAAAAATTTTTTTTTATCAATATCCATATAAATTTAGCACTAGTATAAATTTTCATGTCATATTAAAATATTTCAATAAATATATAATGATGGGAATAATATATCTAGGACTGAGATAATATAATCTTTTTTAAGTCCATACACAAAAAAGCTTAGAAAATATGATGATATTTGATGATGATTAATGAATTATGAACATTAAATAATAATAAAAAATAAAAAATAAAAATAAATAATTGAATATATCCCAAAACACATACAAATTACTAATAATAAATTTAATTTTTCCCCGTTTTTCCATTCAAAAATTAAATTAGGCCGGAAAGGTTTATCTTGTTGCTCTCACCACCGGCGTAAATTGAAACCATCAGGCCATCGCAATTCACATAGACCACACATTTACCGAACCGTCTGGCAGGTGAATTCAACGCCGATCAATTCGAATCGGAACCGATGACGGAGCGGAATCGCCAATCGATCTCACCAGACCAAACCGCTCCATCATCATCAGCTGCTGCAGTGGAATCTTCAACGACAAAGCAGAGGTACAATCTAACCCAATTCTTCAAGCCAATTTGGGCTGAATCGTGCGGCAACGATTTTTTTTAATTGTATCTCGATTCGGTTGATTAGGGTTGATCAGTTTGCGGTGAAGATGTTGTGGTGTTTTTTCTCTGTTGATTCGAATTAGGTTTAGGATCAGATATGAGATATGAGGTGATGAATTTGAGCTCGGTTTTGGTAGTGTTGGTTTAGTCAAGAAGAGTTAGCTCCCTTATTATGTGGTCAGGGTTCAACACCTGTGGAGGAAATGACGGAACACTCTCCCCGTTATAGATATATAACAAGATAAGACTGATGGCATATATCTCGTGCTCCTCACTCCTGCACTTTGCGAGATTATGTGGGCTTGTAACTTTGTTTCTCTTTTATATCGATTTGGTGAAATAGATATACAAGAGGACGTTTTTAAGGGGTGTTGACATGGAGAAGATGAGCTGTGATATAGCTTAGTTTATGACGAATTGAGATGTGTTATGGTGATAAGTGGTGAAGGGATGTGGATCACTATCCTGTTTCGTGATTGTCACTCGTAGGAAGCAGTGGCCATATTGCCATTACTTATTGGGTTTTCGCATAATTGATAAACTTGTGTTTTGTTTTTTTTGTTTTTCCTTGTATTCTGAGAGTTCATAGGGAGATGATCTGATGTGTTGATGGCTTATTTCAGTATATCATTATGATGAATAGCCTTATACAATGTCAGTGATTGGATCCTGTTACTTCTGCAACTCTAATAACTTGTCTATGCTCCATGGTAAATGTATTTGAAAATGTCTCTCACTCTCCCTTTAAGCTGATAATGCTTCATTACTCTGTGCTTTACAGAAGGAAGAGGAAATGGGATCAACCAGATGAGTCCTTGCTTCCAGAAGCAGTGTCTGTTCCTGGGTTTCTACCATTAACTATGGGTGGAATTACACTTCCAGGAGCTGCTTCAGGTTCTGCAACTCTCTTAGCAAATATTCTCACAGCAAATAATGCAAATGCACTATCTATCATTCAGACACCAACTATACAAAACGAAGCAGCTGCCATGATCCAAAAGCAAACCCAAGTGAGCATTGTGCCACACCTTTTACTTTGATCTTCCCAACATGCATCACTTTTTATTTGAGAAATGCTTCATGCTATGGAAGTTAATCAAGATATTGGTAGTTTATCAGTATCATTGTCTTCAGAAAAGATATTATTCTGTTCTGTCGTTTTCTCCATTTTTATATCGAATTTCCATCTTTAGTGCAAATGTATGGCATAAGGGAGATAAAACAGAGAGTTTTGCTGTTGAGATTGCACGCATGTTTTTTTCTTTTAGTCCCAGAAGTACTTTGGAATTAGGATTCAGCATCCCTTGCCTTTGAACACTTAATTCATGTTGGATTCTAGCTTCATAATGGTACTTCTAATTATGATATTTAGTTTGGCTAAAGTGAAAAGCGATTAGCCAAATTCTAATTTGTGTGTGGCTAGTGCGAGTAACTGAGATCTAGAAATCCTGATTTTAAGTGAGGGGATCACTACGTTTTGCTTACTTGTGGTGTTCTTATTTTCTCACTTGGATTGCTTGCTATCTATTTTTTATTTAACTATTCAGATTTGGAGACCCACCATCACAAAAGTATGTAACCTTATACCTCAATGGCCACGGCTCCCCACATATATATGTTTTACTCATTTAATTTTTAAGTGCTTATTTTAGAAACTGAATCCATTCACTCAAGATATTAAGGGTTCCGGTTATGGACCTGTGGTGATTTTGTGGAGTATTCAAATCACTAAAACCAAAAAAGAATGATATTGCGTGGAAGTTAAGTGGTTGCTATACCTTGGCTCTAGCTGTTCATATCAATCAGGGATTAAGCAATTGTATTGCAAGTGTAAGATGACTATAATAGTATTGCAATTAGTACCCTTCTTCTGCTTTGTCTAGTGCTTTGAGTAATCATTATGGTATATGCCAGGTTTTTATATTCTTGTAGTTGGTCTTATTTAGATGGCTATAATGTTAGGTTGCACCATAAATTAATCATCTTGTGTTGGGCTCTGTATATTTCTGGAGAAGTACACCATCAACACCTGGTTTTTCATTTTCCTCGGTCAAAAGGAGGGCCAAATACTGTAAAGTAATTAACCTATCTTTACATGTGTTGTTTGCATGATGCAGTCAAAGATTCAAGATGAGTTAATTATAGCAAGGGAAATAGTTATAAATGATGCAGAAACAGCTATTCGTTACAAGCTGACAAAGCGTCAGACACAGGAAGAGGTAATACTATTTGCAACTTATTTCAACCTGTATGAACAGATGCCATTCAGAATGCATGCACTTCTGTCTCAACTTAAGTTTGTTGAATCTTTCCCTACCACTTGGTACTTGATTTCTCTGATATCCTGTCTTCTTGAAATTTCACAGATTCAGAAGACCACTGGAGCTGTTGTAATAACTAGGTTAGTTGGTAAAAGTAAAACCCATGCTGTGTGTGATCCGTGAATGTGTTCTTCTCTATGTAAATGCCTTAGCTTGATTGTCTTTCAGGGGCAAGTATCGTCCGCCAAACTCTGTACCCGATGGTGAAAAGCCACTGTATCTTCACATCTCGGCAGGGGTACAAGTGAGTTTTTCTGAGCCCCCTTCCTTGGACACACCAAAATTCAATGCATTGGGCTACTGTGAAACTTTTCCAGAGTGTCGGTTTCCATCATGAAGTGTTAACTTTTTTGGCACATATGCTATGGTTCGCAGAACTGGCACTTGTGTAATTGATTCTTGGAGTTATTTTGTGCATAGTTAGATTTCTTCCCCCTCCCCTGATTGCTAGTGCTGAAAGTCTTCATGGAAAATGCATACTTCACCAAATCGGTTAGCTTGGGTTGATCTATCATTCTTTTGTGTGTTGCCCGACTACTCAACTGGGGGACTGATCATTCCTGTCTTGATCAATCCAATTATGGGTAGACCACTGACGAGGTTCATTCAGTAGAAAGCTACTTTCTTTAGCCTTAGAAAATCAGTTCTCCTGAATATACTTTCACCTGAAATTACACAAGATGCTCAAGTTTGTGGGATCACATTTTTAATTTTAGATTTTTTTACTTGTGCCTCATACTAATGCACTTCTTGGGCCTAAACCGTACCAATAGTGGTGCATGACTTACCAAGTGCCAAATATGTGGGGATCATGTGATTCCAACTTGTGAACTCTTGTTATACTTGCCTTGATACCATGTTGAGATTTCATCTCTATTATAAGCATTGTCTTGTGATGGAAGGGGCCCCAATATTACTATATCTTAAATTGGGGTACCTAAGTTGCTTGCTTGACTATTACGCTTCCTTGATCATTATAACCTATTCTTTGGAGGGCACGAAGTATTCTTTTAACATTGGATTTTGACAGTTAAAAGAGACAGCTGAGCGAATTATCGCGGTCGATCGGGCAGCAGCCATTGTTGAGGAAATGCTGAAACATGGTCAAAATATTCCAATACCATCCAGTATAAATTCAGCAAGTGGTGGAGTAAAGGTATATTCTGTTTCCATTTTAATTTCTATTTAAGAGGATGAGAGATCTAACTTTGTGATTATGGTAATCAAATCAGGTTTCTCAGCCACTGAGCACATGTGTGTATTTGGGCTTTGATGCAGATCCATCAATAGATATTGTTGCTCGTATACGTGGACCTAATGTAAGTTTCAATGTCTATTGTTTTCCCTCTTCATTCTTATCTTGTTCGGATGTTAGGGTATCGGATTCCATTTGCCGAGATTCAAGAGACAGACCACAACATGTTAACCCAAAATGCTTCCTGATATAGTTGTTTCAGTTTGGATTGAAATGATTTCCAAAATCTAGTCGAATCATGCACTTTTGGGTCATCTGTCTGGATCACTTCTTTGATATCTACTTTCGATATCCAAAATCAGGATACTGGAGAGTAATAAATTATATTTTGGTAAGCATATGGATAATGGTGATAGCATCAATGAGGACGCCACTTGTAGGATCAATTCCTTATTGTAAATTTGGAGTGTATTCCACTAGAGTATACCCGTCAAAAGGAAAAAATACTGTTAAGGCGGCCGTTAAAACAACGTCTATCCGTGCTTCTGAACCTTAGGCTTGACTGTGACGAAGTGCCATGTCATCTACAGAGTATGGGCCATATGGCTGTCTTGCTTTATTTACTCAAGAAGATAGATATGTTAGAGATCGATCGACATAGAACTTGCCACAACTAATTAAGAAGATGACTGAAGCCTTAAGGTTTCCAGAATCCAGTTGGATGTTAGGTGTGGGATGGTGGGATTGTCACATTTTTACCAAGTCGCTAGGGCCTTATGTGTCAAATTGTGAAATGATTTATGATTTATACAGATGAAAAAGGGAGCGGAAGGAACCCGAAGAGAACTTGAATGGACATCATTAACAAAAGAAATATTTGGAGTCAACAGATCAGAACAATCCGACTTAGGTGCCATGCCAATGGACATCTCAATGCAATATATGCACATATTTGATGCTATATGATTCAAAAAATGCATTAGAGTATACTGACGAAGGCTTAAGTGACATTTATGAGAGAAAAGGGAACTTCTAGCTAGTAATGCCCTGTGCTTATGTTCTTGAGAGATTGAATGGTGGACATCATTAGGTTGATTATTAAACAGATAAAATGAAGAAGGCTTTGAAAGAAACCTAGGGGGGGGGGGGGGGGGGGGGGGGATGGAAACTTAAAACGCAATATCTCCACTGCTAGATCTATCTAGTAAAACTTAAGAATAGATGGTGTTCACAATATAATCCCTTTACTTTGCTTGTTAAGGCATACCGGTTTCTATCTATCTGCATAACTATTAATTTCTTTCTTTGGACTTTGTGTACTTAAAGTACTGATTGGTTATTCTATAGGAGTTCTATGCTCTTTGATTTAGCATCTCAGGGATATGTTTATCTTTAAAAAAGAAAAAGAAAAAAATTGTTGTTCATTTTACTATATTTCTTGTTTTTAATTTTATGCGATGAGAAAGAGGTGTTCTAATTTTCTAGCTTTCCTGAATCTCCATTCCATGGGAGAGCTCGTTTTTGTGTTTGGTCTGTTTGGGTTTTGTTTTTGCAGGATCAATATATAAATCACATTATGAATGAAACAGGAGCAACAGTCTTACTGCGCGGGCATGGTTCAGGAACCCATGAAAGCATGCTTGCAGAAGGTGCTATCTCCCTCTGTACATATGCTGAATATTTGGCTTTTGTCATGTATTTCCTTTCTCCTTCTGACGAGAATGAGCCTTGTCTATCCCGACTTTGCTGATGCTTTGTTTTACCTGGTTCCAGGACAACAACCGCTCAATCTCTTCCTGTCATGTAATAATTTGAAGGGACTTGAAGATGCAAGGTTGTTGGCGAACAATCTGTTGGATACTATCAGTCGGGAATGTGGCTCCACCAGGTAACAGCTGATCAAAAAGTTTATGAGGTCTATATGTAAGCTTGAGATTACATGGGATACTGGTAAATGAATTAATTGACTAAAGCTGGTGGAGCAATACTAGTGGTTGAGCACGCTCCTCAGGGTAAACAAACAAGTAAATCATTTGTGTCTTCATTCAGCAGATACTGCCTCACTTCTTGGTGAAATGCTGTTAAATTTTGTGGGGTCTAGATAAATCACCGGGTACTCTAAATATCAATAATAATGATATGGATTTTCTTTTCTGTTTATTCTCTGTCTCTCTCTCTCATACATTATTTTCCATGGCGTTTTTGTTCTTGTTATGATTTGTCCTGTATCGATGAGCATTATCATTTTTGTGGCAGGGTCTTGTCAGGGGCAGCTTATGCTGCTGTTCCTCCTCCGCCAAGTCTGTTGGATGGTGTTCATAGTTCCAGGATTGAGCCGCAGGCAAACCTTAGTGTATCTCCTAATCCAGGTTCCTCGGTGCCGGCTCCCATATCATCCTCTAAAATTTCTGCATCTGGATCAGGGACTGTCTTTCCTTATGGACAACTCCCTCAGCTCGTACCCTTGCTTAATGCTGGTCACTTGCAACCGAATGGAATCCCATATGCTCAGCCACCATTAACCAGCGGCACTAGTTACGATGGTTACGGTGGCATATACCCACAAGCGACGCCTTTGCAACAAGTAGCACTCGCCCTCAGACGGTCAAATTCTGCTGTGCCTGCAGAAGCTCCAGCAATGTCTGCTGCAGATTTGCAAAAAACGGCAATTAGCTCTTCTGAGAAGAAGGGTACGTCTCAGAAACGGAAGTTTCGGGAATCGCCAGCTGCTTTACAGGGAGCTGCAGTATCCCCACAGGTATCGCTCCCTACTCATTGCTAAATCCTAGGTTGATAGTGCTTCGTTTTTCTCCTCACTAGTTTTAGAGGGAGGGGTTAGGAATGCTTACATAGAATTTAGGTGCTTATATGTTTCTCCCTTCAACACCATGTACGAAGAGGAGACTCTTGTATAGTTTCAATCCTGATGGGGGCTGATGCTCCATTTGTTCCCAGTAGGCTTGCACATCTGTCAAAAGAACTTGCTTGGTATACAGAAAAAGGGTGGTCAGAAAGGCATTTTGTGTGGCACCTTACAGGATAATATGGTTACCCCTAGCTGTATCCAGTAGACAAATTGACGGTTGTGAGATCTCCTTTTTTTGCCCCCTTAACTAACATCTCTCCATTTTCTGTATTTTAGGAGATAATGTGATATAACCTATAGATAGTTGTAGTAAAAAAATACCAGTGTTGGCATATATACTTTCCCGACTTTCATTTGTTTCGTACCAGCCTCTGTTTATTGTAATCCAAATTAGTTTTTGTAGGAGATTTTCTGTGGAACCATGGTAATTAGATAAGGCTTCGCTGTCATTTTCAGATTAATTAGTCCTGTAGATCGAATTATCTCTCTTTATCATGTTTTCCTATTGATTTGTGTCTATGATAATTGTACTGCTGTGAAGTGAACTTGTATGAGCCTTACCTGTGTTTGCTTACGACAAGAGTTGAACCTGTAGATTATCCGATAATTAATTGGCTCTTTGGGTTTTGGGAACTCTTAGTTTTCGGCCTGGAATTAGACAATCTACTTTGGTTCCTCTCTGTTTTAGCATAGATTCTTAGCTGAGTGTACTAGGCAATTTAGACAGGGCACATTGGTTTGGCCAATTATTTGGTACATGATATCTGAATTGGTGTCCTAGTTATGGTCCTCTGGGTATATCAAGTCCTACAATCTAGGATGTGCGTGGATGAAGGCTGAAGTGCTTCTTCATTCTTTACCTTTATTGGGGGAATTCCTTTCCCTGATTGATGTTGAAAGTTGAAACCATCAAAATCTATTTTAGGAGTGACAAATATTCTATGCTTGTAGCTGATGCTACATAATGGGACATAGACTTGATTGCTTGATTTTTTCTTGTGATTTTCCTCTCCCATTTTATCGTAACATATACAGTGTCGACTGCATCAATAAAAACCTACACAACACATCACGGGTGGTCCGACTTATCAAGAAGAAAACCTAGCTCTGATGAAAGAAATTCTTCTTGTTTGCAATATTGTTTTTCATTCCAATCTCAAATAACGAACAAGTGATAGCATAATTTGCTTTAATAGTGTGTTTATGCTTTACTATTTCAGGCCTTTCTCATATGTATATATATTCTAACTTTTGCTACTTTATGATCCAGGTATTTTCTGTGACGTGTTGGACAACTTATTTGTTTCACAGGATTTACAGCTTTGTGGGAAGTTGATCTGTGCAGCATGTTTCAAGTGTCGAGGAGTTGATGATGCTTTTCATGTGACCTTAGAAGATGGCCCTTTTTCAAGCATATATCTATAGTCTCGTATTCTTCTATCCTTATATTCACGTCCTTCGACTAAGGTCTTCTCCTAAGATACAGTTATTATGCGTTGTTCAGGTTTACTACTTGGAATAGGGGCTAGGGTCTCCCACAGTTACTGAATTATATAACCGTTCATTCCTCATACCGAGAATGGCTTTTCTAGTGTTATTGTTGGCAATACTTAAATGCTGAACAAGCATTTGGTTATTGTTGGCTAACTACGAAGAAGTTAATTTCTTAAATGAAGGACCCATTTGTTTTAGCCTAGTAAGTTTGTTGAACTGATTTATATGCAGTTTTTGACTCCGAGGTGTGCTTCCAAGACGTGTTTATAAGCCATAAGCACTTTTGTTTAGAGTTTGCTGGAAGGCTGCAAGGGTAGTCCACCCTTGTAAACGGCAGGAAGCCTTTGTTAGCTTCGGATTTGGCATGTTAATTTGTCTCAATGCTAGAATTGGTTTTCATTATGCTAAACAAGTAGGTTTGTGTTCTAACTGCTCACTGCAGGGATCAGAAGCTATATATCTTGGTACACCTTCAGCTGATATTGATACTGGACATGTTTCGGTTCTCCCTCCTCTGAAGTTCACATGTCCAGCATCAACAGCAATGCCACCACCTCCTCCAAAGAAGTCCGCAACTCCATCGTCAGCAGCAATGCCACCACCTCCTCCGAAGAGTGTCCCTACTGTTCCTCCACCATCCTCCAGGAGCCTAACAGAATCTGTGCTGGCTCTAAAATCTTGTTCGTCGCCTCTTGTTCACAAAGAAAGTGGCACTGTTAGTGTTCCAAGCAAATTGAAACAGGAGAACGTCCCAGGTATCCCACACATGGTTTGTTAGATTGCATATGTCATCATCTTGTTCACTCTTTTTCTTTAGATATCGATTACAAGTATTTCTTGTTTGTGCAGATACGTTGATTAAGCTAATGGAATATGGGGAAGATGACGAAGAGGATGAGGATAATGACAATGATGAAAGTGACCCTAGGACATACTCCAAGATTAGCAGCAAAGCGGCGGTTTCGAAGCCATTCTGGGCAATATAAGCTTCCCGATCATCCAGGATGTTCGGTCTACAAATGAGCCACGGATGGAAAGGATATTGGATTTCAAACCAAAAGCTATAAAAATTGGACTATAGTGTCTTCAACTTCACTCGTCCAACTGATAATCGATAGTTGTTATTGGTGTTGTAGAAAACCTTTGTTGGTTAAAGTGTTCGACTTGCCTTGTACGCCAGTCGAAATCCTGGTAATTTAGTGTTTGATGAGAATTTGATGCTGGCTATTGCAGAGGTCAGTGAATAGTTGACGGCATCTGTAATTGTTGTCAATATTCACCGAGTGTATTGTATTTTGATGAATTTGGGGAACAAGTCCCTTCAGGACTGATACTTAAATATTAGTACTAATTATTTTAAGTAAATTTCTTAGTAGCTTTATTTTTTTTGAAATTTTCCTGTGGAGGATGCTCACATTAGCTTTCTCAACAAAAAAAATGGATTTAACATTGCGTGACAAAAAACACACCATGTGTCAATGATTTAATTTGTAGTTGAGATTCAAACAATTAATATAAAAAAATGTTTTGAGATTTAGTTATAAAATATAAATTGAACTGGGAAAAACTATGGGGAGGTATCATTTTCCTAAGTTAAAAAAACATTGTTTCCGATGGAAAAACATTATCGTCTTCATCGTGTTTACTCGTGTACATCTCTTCGACTTCGAATTCAATTCCCCAAAATCCCCAATTTCAAAACCCTAATCCTCTAATCCCTCTCAACACCCTAATCAAAACCATCAATCCACTCGCAGAATTAAACTCAATAATCATGGCGAAGCGACAACGATCGCCGGCGGAAATCGAGGACGCGATTCTGCGGAAGATATTCCGCGTATCGCTGCTCGATTCGATGGAATCGGATTCAGGTGTTGTGTATCTGGAGATGACTGCAGCGGAGATTCTCAGTGAAGGTAAGGAACTGTTGCTTTCGAGGGATTTGATGGAGCGGGTGTTGATCGATCGGCTTTCGAATAGTTTCCGTGGCGCCGAGTCGCCGTTTAGGTACTTGGTTGGGTGTTATCAGCGTGCTCATGATGAGGGGAAGAAGATTGCTGGGATGAAGGATAAGAATTTGAGGGGCGAGATGGAGTCGGTTGTGCGACAGTCGAAAAAATTGGCTGTTTCGTATTGTAGGATTCATCTGGGCAATCCTGATATGTTTGTGAATGGAGTTGATGAGGTGGCGAGTGGAGGTGGGGCTAATGGGAAGAAAAAGCCGTCGCCTTTGTTGTTGTTGCTATTTTCTGAGGTGGGAGGTTCGATTGATGGGTATGGCGGGACGGGGAGTGGTAGTGGCGGGATTAGTTGTCCGCCGGGGTTTTTGGATGAGTTTTTCAAGGACTCGGATTTTGATAGTTTGGATCCTGTTTTGAAGAATTTGTACGAGGATTTGAGGGAGAGTGTTATGAGAGTGTCGGCACTTGGGAACTTTCAGCAGCCTTTAAGGGTGTTGCAGTATTTGGTTAGTATTCCAGCCGGGCTGGAGTCTTTGGTGAATCATAATTGGTGGATACCGAAAGGATTGTATTTGAATGGCCGTGTTATGGAGATGACTAGCATTCTCGGTCCGTTCTTCCATGTCAGTGCTTTACCGGACCATACCATGTTCCAGAGCCTACCCGACGTTGGGTGAGCAGTTTATTCCTATTGTTGATTCACCAGTTCTTCTCATGTTATTGTGTCGAGTAACGTGTGGTTAATGCAACTGGATCGCTCACTAGGAGGTTTTCCCCAGCGGGGTTTAGCTCTATTACTGCAGATAGAATGCAAATATTAGGCCAGAATTCCTGTTGGTTGGAAAGTAGAACGAATGCCTCTAGCTTTGCTTAGAAGAATGATGTACAAGGATTGGTGTTCCTCTTTTTTTTTCAAGTCTCTCATCTCCCCACTTCAATGAAACTGAGATTCTTCAATCTTGTACAAAAGAAGTGGAGCATGAGTCTCCTCTTTAATTTACATGGTGTTGTGTTGTCTCATTCAGATGCATTACTATCTCTGTGATTAAGTTGTGAATCTTGAGTTCAGTTGGTAATAATTGACCTGGACTATAGCCTCAAGATTTGGCATATGCTTCTCATGTATAAAGCTTCAACTTTTATCTGAGGCCGTGGAATTTTTATTTCCTCAAGATAGTATATCTTGTCTAGTTTGTACATCCAGGATGTGCCACTAGTTGATTGGATTTGCATTTATGGTCTCAATAGCATAACTTAACACTTGAGCACAATTTTTAGGTCGAAGTTGACTTCTGAATATTTCATCGTTTTTTCAGTTATGTTCATCTCTGAAGTAAAAGTAGCTCGTTTCTTATGGTTGATCAACCTATGGTCTCAAGTGCATTACTCATCATGTGTCTTCTGTTTCCCTTCAACTAGGCAGCAGTGCTTCTCAGACGCATCAAATATTCGTCCTACAGATCTGCTGTCATCATTCACGACAATTAAGACTGTCATGAATAACCTACATGATGGCCTTAACGAGGTTCTTCTTTCTCTTCTAAAGAAGCCCAAGACTCGGGAGAATGTTTTGGAGTATCTGGCTGAAGTTATCAATAGAAATTCATCAAGAGCTCAAATGCAGGTTGTGTTGTGTTTCAATATTTTAACATTTACATTTCTATGGATCGTTTGATTTCTTATTACAAACAAGAAAATGTTCAATATGGCCGTTGCTGCTTCTTCAACTCTCTCTTTGCTTTCTGGGAATAGCTGAAGTTCATGCTTTTCACTAGAAACCATCTTGTCTATTGAATATGACTTACAATTCCTTCTCTGGCTGGTATGCTTAAACAGACTGAAACCTTACCTCTAGTTTCTATGGATTCACAGGTTGATCCATTGTTATGTGCTAGTTCTGGCATGTTTGTCAATCTCAGCGCTGTCATGCTCAGACTGTGTGAGCCTTTTCTTGATGCAAACCTTTCAAAAAGGGACAAAATCGATCCTAAGTATGTGTTTGAGAGTAAACGTTTGGATTTAAGGTTAGATATACTCTCTGAAGATCTCTGGTTATCCCTCCGCTTGTTGATATCCCCCCTCCCCCTCTCTCTTTTTGGCTACTAAATTGGGATAGCGTCTGATAAGTTTTTAATTACCTTCAACAGAGGATTGACAGCTCTTCATGCATCATCTGAAGAAGTTGCAGAATATGCCAATAAATATATTGCTAGAGCATCCAACACTTCTGTACAATCTACGGTTGGGGATAATTGCATCCCAAAATCTCAACAAGCTATTAGTTCCGGAAGCAACACAGGTAGACCTGCCGCGGAAGCTGGGCAATCTGCATACAGTTTTATTTGTGAATGTTTCTTCATGACAGCTAGGGTTCTTAATCTGGGCCTATTAAAAGCATTTACCGACTTTAAACATCTCGCTCAGGTACTCCTTAATTTCTGTGAGGTTTCTGATTGCCCATGTGTTTCCTTTGGAAGATGAAGCTCGACATCATTGATTGATTGAATGATTAGGCGTCATATTTAGATCTGGTTTCCTTTGATTGTATGGTTTTTTTAATCTGATGAAGTGTCAAAAAGGAACCTAATCAATGAAGACAAACCTGATGGCTATGAGTCTATGACTTTTTTGAGTTGCTTCATTTGTTTCGTTTAGCTTCGTTTAGCTGATTCTTTTAGGTCAATGGTTAACAGGATATTTCGAGGTGTGAGGATTCTCTGACGACCTTTAGAGCCATGCAAGAGCAATCACCTGGTCGACAACTTGAACTGGAAATAGCTCGTCTCGAAAAAGAACTTGACCTTTACAATCAAGAAAGACTGTGTTATGAAGCACAGATACTCAGGGTTTGAAACATTATTTTCTCTTTGGCAACAACTTCGAATTGGGAGATAATTGGGAGATAATGTTTCTTTGTCAACTTTCTTCGAAGTAAATTGTTGGGGTCCTGTACTGTATGACATCAAGTTTAAGCATGATGTTTGCTTTTAACAGGACGGGGGACTTATACAGCGGGCTCTTTCGTTTTATCGGTTGATGATGGTTTGGCTGGTCGGCCTAGTGGGTGGGTTCAAAATGCCTATTCCATCGACATGCCCCATGGAGTTTGCTTGTATGCCAGAACATTTTGTGGAGGACGCAATGGAATTGTTGATATTTGCCTCCCGTATACCAAAGGCTTTGGATGGATTCTTTCTGGTAATAGGATGCTGAAGTGCTTCTTCAAATATGTTCGGATTTTATTTTAATGGTGCTTATGACTGGTGAAGCAATCACTCTTTTTTTACAGGATGATTTCATGAACTTCATCATCATGTTCATGGCAAACCCTGAGTACATAAGAAATCCTTATTTAAGAGCAAAAATGGTGGAAGTACTGAATTGCTGGATGCCTAGGAGAAGGTTAGTGCTCAAATATTTCTTTTTTCAAGCTTGCCCGCATTACTTTTAAGTTTACACTTATTTTGCCGATATGAATTTACTTTTGATCACCCTGTTGCTTCTGCAGTGGTTCCTCTGCTACAGCTACTCTATTTGAAGGACATCAACTGTCTCTTGAATATCTTGTTCGGAATCTTTTGAAACTTTATGTTGACATTGA
>LIEC01011941.1:0-40476 GCA_001925005.1 Drosera capensis
CTCCTTGAGATCAACATGGAGAAAACCATACTCGAGACACACATGCTCATGTCAAGAGCAGCAGACCAAATGGAGCAGACCACTGAAAAGCATAAGACCAAAGGTCTACTGCTTTACCTGTGGCAAACTTGGCCATAAATCACTTGAATGCTGGAAACCACATAAGAAGATAGTTCAAGTGTGGGTTCCAAAAACTAATCAATAAGGACCCAGACGAGTGGGTACCATGTACAAAGTTCTTCATGTTTTCATTACAGGAAAAGAAAAAGGGGATATGGTACTTGGACAGTGGATGCTCAGGACATATGACTGGAGACAAATCCAATCTTGAGGATTTCAGAAAAGAGCAAGGACCTCTTGTCATATTTGGAGGAGGGAAAGCAGGTACAACTAAAGGTTATGGAACCCTTGGTACAGGTTCTTTAATCGTTAGAGATGTTGCTTATGTCAAGGGATTAGAACATAACCTACTATCTATTAGTCAGTTATGTGATAAGAACTATGATGTGTCATTTACTCACAATACATGTCAAGTAATAAATAAAATGACAAAAGAAGTCAAATTACTAGGAATTAGAAAAGGTAATATATATGCAATAGATTTCGACTCCTCACAATCAGAACAGATTACTTGTTTCTATTTTAAATAAGAAGCTGAAGATACAAATTGGTTATGGCACAAGAGGCTAGCTCATCTGAACTTCAAAACCATAGCAAGATTATCCTCAGAAAATCTAGTAAGAGGACTCCCACAAATAAAATTCAAAAAGGATAAGTTATGCAGACCATGTCAGGAAGGAAAGCAGACTAGAACAAACTTTAAACCTTTAAACTCTTCAGAATCGATAAGGATTCTTGAACTACTGCATATGGACCTCTTTGGTCCAGTTGAGATAGAAAGCTTAAGCAGGAAAAGATATACTCTAGTTATAATAGATGATTACTCCAGGTATACTTGGGTAATATTCCTACATAAAAAGAGTGAAACATGTAGTCTACTAACAAGGTTCCTTAGACAAGTCCAAAATGAAAAAGGGATAGAAGTAATAACAATTAAAAGTGATCATGGCATTGAGTTTGATCACACATGAATAGATGTCTACTACAATGATCATGGAATTAAGCATAACTTCTCAGCACCTAGAACACCTCAATAAAATGGGGTGGCTGAGATAAAGAATAGGATACTTATAGAAACAACTAGAACAATACTTGCTGAAACAAACCTATTTAAAAGCTTCTGGACAGAAGCAGTAAACACAGCTTGCTACATTCAAAATAGGTGCACAATTCACAAGCTTTATAAGAAAACCTCATAAGAATTGTGGAAAGAAAAAACACCAAGTGTTAAATACTTTCATGCCTTTGGATGCATATGCTATATACATAACAATGATAAAAACTATTTACAGAAATTTGATCCTAAGGCAGATGAGGCAACCTTCTTAGGATACTCAACAAACAACAAGGCATTTAGGATATACAATAGGAAAACACAGATTGTTGAGGAATCAGTTCATGTATCATTTGATAAAAAAGAAACATTTTCAAGAGATGCTAATGTATTTGATGAAGAATGTGCATGCAATGAACATACTGCAGAAGAAATCATTAATACTGCAGACAAAGAAGAGTCGTCTGCACATGATAACACTGCAGCAGAGGCAGAAGAACAACCTCAACAACAATTAGAATCACATGAACAAGACAAAGGAAGATGAATTAAGACATATACACAGGATGATATTATAGGAGATAAGAATGCAACTGTGCAGACTAGGAGAGCAACAAATGCAGAATTCCTGGCTAGCTGTTTCATATCTGAAATAGAACCTAAGGATACAATGCAAGAATAACTAAATGAGTTCAAAAGAAATGAGGTATGGTATCTCACACCAAGACCCAAAAACTATCCAGTTGTAGGATACAAATAGGTGTTTAGAAACAAGTCTGATGAAAATGGTATAGTCATCAGAAATAAGGCTAGATTAGTTGCAAAGGGATACTCACAAGAAGAAGGAATTGATTTTGATGAAATCTTTGCACTGGTAGCAAGATTAGAAACCATAAGAATGTTCCTTGCCTATGCAGAATAATAGGATCATTATTATACCTTACTACGAGCAGACCAGATATTCAGTATACAGTATGTGTTTGTGCAAGATATCAATCTGATCCAAAGGAATCTCACGACACTGCAGTAAAGAGAATATTAAGATATCTCATAGGAACTCCAAATCTTGGTGTATGGTATCCTAAGGATTCAAACTTTACACTAACAGGCTATTCAGATGCAGATTTTGCACAATTGATAGAAAAAGCACAAGTGAATCATGTCAATTCATTGGAGCAAGGTTAATATCATGGTTCAGCAAGAAGCAGACTACTGTATCTACCTCTACCGCAGAAGCAGAATACATTACTGCTGGAACCTGTACTGCACAAATATTGTGGATGAGGTCACAACTTGTAGACTATGGTACAACACTCTCTAAAACCTCTATATTTTATGACAATACGTCAGCTTTGACTATTTCAGAAAATCCAGTCTTTCATTCAAGAACCAAGCACATTGATGTCAGATATCATTTTATCAGGGATCATGTATAGAAAGGTCATATTAAATTGGAATACATTCCAATAGAAAAACAAATTACAGACATTTTTACAAAACCTCTTAATGAAAACAAGTTCATTCATTTTTCGAGGAGAATTGGATATACTTGATTTACAACAATAAAATTTGGCCAAAAATGCTATTCTGCTCTACTGTATGTGTAGAATGCAGACTAACATCATTCATGAAAAATGCAGACTAGCTCTCTACTGCTCTACTGCACCACTGCTCAGTCAATAAGTTGAGTGCAGACTAGAATCAATAGTGCTCTACTGCATCTATTTTAGGAAACAAAATAAGTTTTTTAACGTTAAATAACTGCTTTTCTAAAATTACGCATAACGGTCAATTAATAACTCTTACTGTGTAACGACTAAAAAAGCACTGACAACGGTTATATTTCTCAAATAAGTATAAAAACTGTATATTTCTAATTAGAAAATCACTTTACTCTTTAATCTCTCTCTCTCTCTAAGAAACGCTCAAACTCTCTCTCTCTCTCTAAACTTTCGAGCGCTTTACTGCACGAATTCGAAACCCTAAGTTCTTGAAAAACACTTCAATTCGATTTCCAAAAACATCGCAATTCCTTCAAATCATTTTACAATGGCCAACACACCATCAAGCTCATCAAAGAAAAGCCAAAAATCCTCTGAATCTCAGAGGAGTCCTTCAAGAAGAATTGAAATTCAAACAGGCGTTGTGTTTGATTTCAATTCAATCCGTGATGAGCAAGAAGAAGTCAGAGATATAACAGACTTGATCGAGGAGGCTGGACGCAAGTCTTTGTGCAAAAGAATAAGCATGATATATAATGATGAAGTTCTGGACTTTATCAAGAAGGCACAAGTCGTAGACAGTCTGCAGCAAATCACTTACACCTCTACTCCAAGAGGAATAACCATCCAGGTGAACTCTGATGACCTTGCACAATGTTTCAATCTCCCAAATGAAGATACAAGGATCATTCCATCAGAAGTCGTTGAGCTGGGACGACAGGCAATGCTAAGTCAAGACAAATGGAATGAAGGGATAAGAACCATGAAGAAATTCTTATCCTAAGAACACAAACTACTTGCTGACATCGTGAGGAAAGCTATTCTCTCCAGAGAATTCAGCAAGGACCAAATAACCTCCTATCAACAGGAGATTATGTGCGCTATCCTTACTAAAACAAGAGTAAACTGGGCCAGTTTACTCATGTATCAACTTGCGAGATCGGTGAGGGCAAGACTACCAGTATTCGGAAGAATAATCAGTATTCTTCTCAAACAGAAGATGAAGCTCTCAGATAAAGAAGGAAGGCCATGGAACCAATCCAAACAAATAAAAGTCAAAAAGATAGGAAAAGCACCCTCAGGACTCACAAAGAAGCCTGCAGCCCAGCCACAAAAGCCTTTGGAAGTGCAGACCCGATAAAAGGCCAAGAAAACTACTGTAGTAGAGCAGACTTCTGCAGCACAAACCCGTTCTGCAAAGAAGAAGACCAAGAAGAAGCCAGCCCAACAGAAGTTGACGAAACCAAAGGCAATAAGGAGGAAAATCATTATACATACCTCCGATGAGGAAACAGTATCCGATAGACCTACTGCAGATCAAATCACAATCAATGAAGAAGAAACCCAGTCTGTAATAGTGTAGACTGAGGAAATCATTGATCAGTCTGCAGTACTGCAGAATGGGCTGGTAACTGAGTCCTCTTCATAAAAAAATACCACCAAAAGAACCAGAGATTGCAGCCCTTCATGATGCAAATATAGCAATTCATTTCCTCAAGGCAGGAGCTGATGAAGACTTGAAGGCTATGATCTTGGAAGCCCAAGTTAGCTTTCAGGAGATAAGGGAAAGACCTCGAGCAGAGTTTAGACAAAGGCTTGCTGCAGAAGGCTACACTCATGACGAAATAAGAGAAATTGAGGCCAAAATGTCAGCTCTTCAGATGACACCAATCTCAGTGGACTCTGCTGCACCAACTGTCACTATCAGACCCACTGCAGCAGAGCCAACAACCACAACAGCAATTGTTCCGTTCTTAGGCGATAGAATAGAAAATTCATAAATTGCAGATGACCAACCTACCACTGCAGACAGTCAACTAAACCCTAAACCCTAAACCCTCAACTCAAGAAAGGCCCTCTTAATGTCTAGAATTAAGAAACGGTCAAATCAATGACTGAATCTACGTAATGGCTAGTTAAAGCCGACAACGGTAATATTTTTCGAAGGGTATAAATTCTGAGGTTTTTTTTAATTACAAAACCTTTACTCTCTCATTTTCTCTCTTAATTCTCTTATTTTCTTTCTCTGTCTCTATAACACTCTATTACAAAACCCTAGGTTTGCAATTCACTTCAATTCACTGCAAAAACGCTTTTGATTCAATTCTATAATTCGAAAAATCACTTTCCTTTTCTCGAAATGGCCAACACTCAGTCCAACACCCCTTAAAAGAGCCATAAATCTCAAGAACAAAGAAGTCCATCGAGAAAAATTGAGTTACAAATAGGAGTTGTCTTGGACTTCGAAACCCTAAAAAATAAATCAGATGAAATCAAGGAAATATCCGAGCCATTCCAAGATGTCAGTCTTAAATATTTCTGTGAAAAGACAAGCATGATCTATGATGAGGAGGTACTCAACGTCATTGAAAAAGCAAAGATTGCATACGATCTCCAATATATAACGTATACTTCCACAAGACAAATCGGAATCAACATTTGCCCAGATGACTTCGAACGACTCTTTAGGGTCTCAAATGAAGGACCTAGAAGCATTCCACCCTCCATTGTAACTGATGACAGGCATGCGGTACTTAGTAAAGATAAGCAAAAGGAAGGAATTCGAACTATGAAGAAATACCTGTCAATAGAACACAAGCTTCTTGCAGACGTTGTGAAGAAGGTAATCTTATCGAGAGAATTCTTCAAAGATCATATCACATCTGATCAATAGGAAATTATGTGTGCAATTTTGGTCAAACACAAGCTTAACTGGGCATAACTACTCAAGTAGCAACTTGTAATAGTTGTAGTAGCAAAATAGCCTCTATTTGCGAGAGTCATCAGCATCATCCTAAAAGAGAAGCTGAAGCCATGTGAAAAGACAGGAAGGCCATGGATCATGGCCAAGCATATCGATATGAGAAAAATAGGCAAACAGCCCATAGGATTCTCCAAGAAACCACCAGCATTGCAGACGATAGCAAAGGCTACAGACCACCTTGAGAAGAAGGAGGTGATGGCCAAGAAGAAAATAATAAGCATGGTGTAACTAATCAAAACAAGGAAGACTAAGGAGACCAGAAGAAGACTCATCTTTCAGACCTCAAACGAGGAAATCATATCAGATCACCCGACTATAGAGTCGACTGGGATAGAGGCAGAAGCAAAGTCTATATTAGTAGAAGAGTAGACTAGCAAAATAGTTGAGGGCTCGTCCTCAAGAGCTCTACAACCAAAGGAACCAGAGCTGGTTGCACTTCATGATGCCAATATAGCATTGAAGTATCAGAAGGCGGGTGCTAACGAAAATCATCAAAATCTCATTCTAGAAGCTCAATGGAGTTATCAGGAGATCAGGGAAGGACCACAAGCTCAACTCAATAGTGGTTATCAGGTCTGCTGTAACTGAACCCTTCACAACAGCGATCATTTCGATTTCCAGTGTTGGAATGGATCTGTCTATGAATGAAGAAGATCACCCCTCCACTACAACAAAGGCTTGGGCCACAACAACAACAACTGAAGTCACCCAATTTCCAGGAAAAATAGAGATTGTTAAAGCTCTACAGAAGGTCCAAGTTATACAGAAAAGGATTCAAGAACACATAACTAAAACCACTTAAATACTGGGCAAGTCACAAAAAGAAGAAATACTAGGCAAGATACAAAAAGTAGAAATGATTCAAGAATTCGTCAGGCAGCACAAGCTTCCAATCAAAAGGATATCAAGGATTGGTAGGCCAAAACTGATTCCATGAGGACCAACTACATGATACATGATAAATCTCGAAGACATAAATTGGAATAGTTGACAGAATGACAGAAGAAGAAATCCATCAACTAGTTCAAATTCAAAAGATGGAAGCAAATAAGAGGAAAAGACCCATTGAACCATACATCTTATTCAATGGAGTATTTAAAGTCAAGGAATCAACACTGAAGATGAAGAGACACACACAAGCACAATTACAGACATCGAATTTATGCATTCTCCTGAAGTGGAGATTGAGCTGAAGAAATTGGTAGACAAGCATGTCTGAGCTGCAACATTGGAAATCTATGACTATCTTTGTAAACCAACCATTGGAAGAACACATCCATCAGAAGATGATGGCGATGATGATTTATCACGTCGTAAAACTTATGATTATGATTATGATATCATCGATCAAGTGGCGAAAGAAGGAGTTCATGAGAAATTAACTGAAAAACCTTCTACTGCAGAAGAACCAGCAGCCGAGTCATCTATAAAAGAACCAACAGCCGAGTCATCTATAGAAAAACCAGCAGTAGAGTCACCTGCATCTGACCTTCCAGCTAAGGATGCAGCAAAGACTAAGAAGCAGTTGAGACTACCCCAAAAGAAATCACTGTAGAATGCACACAGCTCATAAATCAAGCAAAATTCACACAAGTAACTATACTTGATCTTACTCCTACTCAGACTGATGAAATAGTCATAGTGGAGGATGAATCTGTAGATACAGACCAATTGTCCACAGAAGAAAAGATCACAACAAAGACTGCAACAGATCAAGCTCTTAAAGAAGTCACCCTTAAAGAGATCAATCAGCAATGGATGAGTGGCACTCCCCATCGCCAGTTGGGTCAAAGCCCACTAAACATCATGTTTTCACCACTTTTCTCATTCGATATGGTGCAAACAAGAGCTGATCCACCACCAGTGGGTTTTCCACAAGGACTGCTCTATAGTGGCATATCTGACACATGGAACACCCTAGACGACAGCCAGAAATCTAAGACAAGCTCTTACAGACGTCCAAATAACCTCAATTCATGAAAGATCATCATCTACTATAAGAACAAAAGCTGAAAAGGAACCGTCTATACATCAGGAATCCTCTTCATCAGAAACTACAATAGATTACAGACTTCGACAACTGGGTCAAAAAGTCTACAATATGGATGAATGGACAAAGGATGCATTCCATGAGCTCCTCAATAGTCTATAACCAATTATAGCAGAATTAGAAAATGAAAAGAAACCAAAACTCAATTATAGTATCAAAGGTAAAGATAAGTCTAGATACTACTGTACAATCTCACGTAATTCTTTAAATAATTTAATTTCATATGTAAGATAGGTAGTTAACTTTATGATTTACTTAGAAGTTTTGTTAGCATCAATTTAGGGGGAGATTGATAGCAATGTGCAATCCCTCCATTTGTATAGAAACTGATGAACAAAACTTATGAATATTAGCCATGATGCTGTTAGTATGCTTAGGCTGGATATTAGGTAGGTAGCTAAAGTCTAGGTCAGATCTTGGAGAGCAGACGACCGTAGATAAAGAGCATTATGTGGGCCACCAGATGCAAACTACTACAGAGGATTTCGGCTAAGCAACTAAGACATGCATGGGCAACAAAAGACCTGTAAATGCTTCAGAATATAGGATTGAACTTTCAGACAAGGACCAACATAATAATACACGAAGTGCATCAGATCTGGGTGCATACGAGGTTACAACAGTGACTGGGTACAGACGAGGTCTCACAGTACTGAGTATAGATTAAAGTACAGCAGACTGGAGTACAGCAGAGACGGTTACCGGGGTTTGGGTCAAAGGTGTGTGGTTCAGTCAAATCAAAGATTTGAGGTTCAGTATGTGACAGTATGAGAATCTGAAAAAGGTGAGCTGTCAACTTCAGTTGAGGTTCATATGTGACCAGTTGTCACATCAGGTCCTGTACACAAGTCACGGGTTCATTCCCTTAGTCTATAAAAGGGGATCGTTGATGCTTAGTGAGTAAGGCTGTTAAACGAGTGATTGCAAAAGCAAGCGTGCAAAACAATCAGAGATTCAAAGATTACTTAAGTGAGCCGAATCTAAAAGAAGACAGAAAGAGAGTTCACTAGCATGCATTGAAGAATAGAAGCTGTAGCAGAGTCTAGTAAAGGATCTAGATTCTTCACCTTTTGTACCAGTTAGATAGCTTGTAAAAAGGGGTTATCTTATAAGCCACAAACAAGAAGATAGTGAACTCATCTCTTGGATTGACTAAACTGGTCACCAAAAGAAGACTAGACTAAGCTCTCGATTATTAGTTGATAACGAGTATCTGAACCAGTATAAATCCTTTGTTCCTTATTTGTTTTCATTGCTTGATATATTTAAAACTGTTAAAACTTGATCACTATATTAACACAGAGATAAACTCATACAGTTTGAGTTTCTACTGTAGACTACCTCAGTAGTCTGCATAGAACAATAGTGTTAAAAGTTTTAAAACCGCTGCAATCCAAAGCAATATTTTGGGTCAACCTATTCACCCCCTCCCCCCCTCCCCCCTCTAGATTGAATCTTTAGACCTAACAATGCATATGTCGCCCTCACCATGCAAAAAGAAAAAGAGTAGCAGTTCCGACTGTGCAAATAGCTGGCCATCCCAAACTGGCCAGAGTTTGGGATAAAGATAATGCTATCTTACTACCGTGGCATGTTCGGGCAAATAGGATCAGCGAGTACTCACGTATAGCAATCACTCAAATGATGCATGACCTACAACTATAGTTTTGAATGAGATCATTTTAGATGACTTTCATAAACATACATTTAATGTCGAAATTAATATGCATCAGTTTTACTAACACACATCATACACCACTATAAATAAAACCCATAGTTTGACATAGTTTCTAGATGAGAGAGAACCTATCACACCAACATTGAGAGTTAGTAAATAATAAGTAGGCAAACGCTATACATACATCATCACACTATGATCAGGTCAAAAGACATAAAGATATATGATTGATTAATATTTAATTAATGTGGTTGCGCCTTGTGGCTACCTATATACCCATGGGGGGATCAAATCAAATGTATTTCATTGATTATAACTTTTAGTTAAATTTAAGCTTAGAGTTTATTATGGATGCACAAATGGTGGGATCAAGCCGTCTGTAGTTTGGTATGAACTTAGAGTTAAGGTTGATTATTAATTTGTAGTTACGCGATTGCGTCTATGAAGGCTGCCTACATACCCTTGTGGGATCAAGTTATATTTAATTCATATATGAACTTATAATTAAGGTGTGTTAACTTAGAGTAAAGGTTAATTATTAACTTGTAATTTACATGACTGTGTCTGTGAAGGCTGTCTACATACCCTTATGGGATCAAGTCACATGTAGTTCAGATATGAAGTTAGAGTTAAGGTGTGTTAACTTAGAGTTAGGTTAATTATTAACTTGTAGTTTACGCGACTACGCCTTTAAAGGCTACCAACATACCCTCGTGGGATCAAGTCACATGTAGTTCATATATGAACTTAGACTTAAGATGTGTTAACTTAGAGTTAAGGTTGATTATGAACTTGTAGTTTACACGACTGCTCTTGTAAAGGCTGCCTACATACCCTTGTGGGATCAAATCACAAGTAGTTTAGATATGAAATTAGAGTTAAGGTATGTCAACAGTTAAGGTTGATTATGAATTTATAGTTTACGCGACTGCGACCTTGAAGGCAGCCTACATACCCTTGTGGGATCAAGTCAAATGTAGTTCAGATATATGAAATCTTTTAACGGCTTAGAATGTGTTTTAGATTTAATAGATTCTTTTGTCTAAATTTAGGACTTAAGTTGATTATGCCATTGTTATGGGTTTACATATTGATTTGATTAAGATTGTATATATATTTTTAATGTTATGTATTTTGAAGTAAAAATTTATAATTTTATGAGGTATTTTTAATGTTAGACTTCCATAATATTTTTAATGTTATGTGTGATTATTATGTTATATGTTTTAGGTCGCATATTTTAATATTATGCTTGATTGATTAAATGTTACACATTTTATATTGTTCAACATTTGTAATGGATTATTTGATTGAAAATGTTATACATTTTCATTTTGGACATTTATAATGTAATATTGGACTAGAATATTGTACATTTAGTAATATACATTTATAATGTAAAGTTTGATTGAAAATGTTATACCTTTTTATTTTTATAATGTGGGACATTTTTAAAGCTGTATATTTTAATTGGACATTTATAATGATTTACATTTATAATGTTTCATGTGTCACATTTTATGTGGATACTTATAGCATTATTATTATAATTTAAAATGTTATACATTTGTACGAATATTGGCAATATTTCATATATTACACACTTATAACATTTTAAAATGTTATACATTTATATGTGCATCTATAATGTTATTGGATGATCAAAATATTATATATTTTCATTTGTTTGGTGTTTCTATAACATTTATAATGTCATGACCTTTGGTATAACACATTTTATGTGGATAATCACAATGTAATTATTATAGCTCAAAATGTTATATATTTTACAGGGATGTTTATAGTGTTATTCATTTTATGTGAGTATTTATAGTATTTCATAATGTTCAAAATGTCATATACTTTATGTGAACATTTGTAATGTTTTATAAATATCTATAATGTTTTATACGTTCCTTATTTCATATGATCATTTATAATATGATATTTCTAATAAAACATATTTGTAATGCTAAGATATTGTATATTTTTTTATGGTCGATTAGCATAAGCGATAAATTATTAAACAATTGGCCTCACATTTCTGCGGGGATTTACAGTTTTTCATCACATGCCAGAAACCAATCACAGCATAGATAGCAAAGGACATATTTTTGTTTTTATTTTTTTTTTGTCCAATTAAACATCAATTTCAAGAATCATATAGATCATCAACAAAATATAGGTTACATGAATCATCGAATTTCACAAACAAAACAGCATGGAATCCACAGGTTCAGGGAGGCAAACCACAAACGAAGACCACAAAAGTCCAACCGGAATCCAAATGGAAACCAAAAATATAAAGAGGACATCAAACATAAAAAATTCGAACAAACAAGAAGTCGAAAAAAACAGTTAAAGCCCTTGGATTAACCAACCAACGAAGGCACATAGGTCATTTTTGCTTTTTGTTTTTTTTTTTTTTGTTGATCATTGGCCACCTCGTCGGAGGGGTGGCAAGCCTTGGGCCGTTGCCCCCCTCTGACTATTATCGAGGAGTTTGCACAATCAAATAGGAAACGAATGAGTCTTGGACTACTCATCGTCATCAACTGAGGAAACAAGATAGCCGAGACTAACATCGCAAACCCCACAAGGGACCAATGGAAGTGATATGCCATCGAGACACCGCCCATGCCGCTTCAACCTCAGGAGGGAGCAGGTCAAGGGATCGCCACCAGATGTCGCCGAACACCAAAAAATCACAACTACCACACAAACCAAGAAACCGAAACCCAGAATGATTTCGAAAATCAAAAGAAAATGATTTCGAGGGCACCCCTTCGGGAAAATAAGAACCAGAGGGAGACCTAAACCCCCAAAAAAAAGTTCTTCATTCTCTCTCTCCCCTTGAAAAAAATGAACCCTCTCCCTAAGTTGTATCGGAACGAGAGGAAATATCAGGGGCCTTCAGCGGATAGAGGCCGCATTGGTTGCGGGAGGTTCAGGTTGATATGTGCGGTGATCTCGGTGATTATTGTGGATGGTGTGGCGGACGACTCAGGATTATGGGGTAGTTCCAGGAGAATTAAGGGCCGGTCACGGGAGATGATTGGGTAAGGGTAAGGAGATTCTTGGTCGTTTTTTATTAGGCCATGGGTTTTGGGCCGTGTGGAAGGAATGGAGCTAAGTGGATTTGGGTCATATCAACCCGAATGTTTATGTTTTATAAACTTATAATCATGTTTTATAAACCATAATGTTTTATAAACATACAATCCTATTTTGTAAATATAATTCTTAACATTTGCGTTTGTCATATATTATTAAAACGTGCGAATATATATAATATAAAATATTAGCAATGTGTGCGCAGTAAGCCTGGTTCAGAGAGAAATGCAGCAAAGTTGATAGAGTTGAGGTCATAAGTAAAGGGACAACGAGCCTTGAGTATTTAAATATCTACAGCAAGGAATGGTTAAGCTTGGACAACTTATGTATAAAGGGTTACTACAGTAATGCATGAAGTGTAGTAAAGCTGAGTGAAGAAGAAGGGCTAAGATGAAGAAAAAGTTCATGAGGTAATTTTTCACAGTATCAACGCACAATGCTAACTATCTTCCTGCATCAGGAATAGAAGTTATGAGAGAGACAAACTGTTTCCAGGGAGGCAAGAAAATGATGTTTCATGCAAGGACGATTTGAGCAACAGCTAATTTTTTGAATTTCCTATAAATACAAATAGGTGATGTCCAGAAAATTGAACTGTGTGAATTTCCAACGCTCTGAACTGAACTGTGCAGTAAGGCCTATACGTAAACATTTCTATGAAGTTGATTGCTTAAGTTCTGGGCAAGCAATCTAAAAGCAAGCTCGTGCAGCAAGGAAGAATACTACAAGTGTTTGGCAAACAAGATCAAAAAGCTGATCGAGTCCAGTTAGGAGAAGAATGCTTCTTGATAGTTGGGTTGCTATGTCTTTTACACATTGTAAAGTGACTGATTGATTGTGAGCCTAAACAATCACACGTAGTACTATCCTCTTGACATATCACACTGAGGATCAAGAGAAGACTGGAGTAAGGGATATAATCGTATTTTACCTATATTGTCTAACCAGTATAAAAATCCTATGTCTATTACTTTACTACTTTCAAATCACTAACTTACTATTAATCAACTTCAACACAAGACTAAGTTTAAAAAGACCAACATTACTATAGTAAAGGTTCCATATTACTATAATAAAACTTTACTGTCAAACTAATCTTATTAATTTGAAAGTAATTTATCAAAAAGAGATTATTCGCCCCCCTCCCCAGTCTCTACTACAAGAATATTAGCAACTTCACTTAGCTACGTGGCTCGGTTTTAGTTGTATGTAAGGGAGGTGATCTGGACCGTTGGATAAAGAGAAGGGTTGTTATGATCAGACGGTGAAGGAATGTTGTTGTAATAGTAGTATATGTTAATTGAAACTTGTCATTTTTTGAGTAGTTTTTTGAAAAGTATTCAGTCTGCGTTTTATTGACATTTTGAGTGTAGTAGTTGAGTTATGGATTTTATCCTTTTAAAAACTTATTACTATAAGTTAATTCCATATCCAGTTGATAAATAAGCTTATGGGTTTTGTCCTGATTTTGTGTACGATTCGATTTGAGTTCTTGTTGTTCATCGTTGATTTAGGAAGATATAACTGTTTCTTAAATTGTTTATAACGACAAATTCAATAGAACCATTTCTTTCATAATTGTGAATTGATTGATAAAAAGATCTTTTGTATTTTGTTGGTAAATAAGTTTGGTCATGGAAACTTATTGATACTTCTCTCAACAAATTAATTATAACTGATATCATCAAATAACTTTTTTTTTTATAATGGGGTCTATTTGAACTTTAGATTTCATTACTCTTGTCAAAATTATAGATATTTTGCATCGATTCCGATAGCTTAGAATCCCACCATTGACGAAAGTGACACTAAGAGCCATAATGAGCCAAAACATGTGTGGCCCTATTGTCGCACATGTTTGAGGAATGCAATCAATTCTTAAATGGTACAAGATGGTTTTGTGACTTCGTCTATTGTCGCCGACTCACCAAAATTGATCAAACATCGACAGATTAACAATAATCGGACCGAATGACACATAAATTCAATAGAACCATTTCGTTCATGATAAATATTATAATTTCATATATACTCTTCCTTAAAGTTTACTAATTATTTTACATGATAAATTGCAGTAAAAGTCTTGTCTCAACTTACGTGATTATAAATTGGGAGACTTATTTTAAAATCCCTCATCCACATTGTATCCACATATTACTCCCCATTTCACTTTTATCTACATCTTACTCCCCATCTCAATTTCATATTTTATTTTTCTCAATATTCTTTCATAACCACATTATTTTATACAAATCTTCCCACAACAAGTCAAATCGGCCTGCACTCTATCATTTTCCACTTTTCCATTTTGGAACCTGAAATCCCCAAAATCAATCGCTCATCTTCTCCCTCTAGCATGCTTACTTAATTCATCCGAAACCACCATAATAAAAACCACCAATTCCTCTCATACTCCCCATCTTGTCCTCTCTTCATCTTCGGTAAATTCATCCTAACCTACTACATCTCACTCCCCGGCTACCCCCTCGACCATGTCACCCGGCTCCTTCTCCATGCATCGTGCCTGACACCTTCATGTATAATAAGATTTCTCGAGGATTATCGGAATCTAATAACCCAAATAATATCATGAAAGGATTTATTGAGATGAGAAGGCGATCGTGGGTTGCTCATAGTATCTCTTTTGGTATTTAATTTGAAAACGATCGCTAACTCGAGGGCGTTCGGGGTTGAGATTAAGGTATATTGTTAGGTTCTAAGTCATGGATTTGGTGCATATTTGTTTATTGGGAAGATGATGGTGATTATGTATGGGGAATACAAATGTTTAGGGGATGCACGAAAGATGTTCGATGAAATGCCTAAGAGGAATATGATTGTTGGAACGCTTTGTTTACTACTTATTTCAGAGAGGGTGATGTTAGGAAGGATATGAGGATTGTGTTTGATGGGATACCATTGTTGATCTTATTTCATGGAATGTTAAGTTGTCGTTTTATATGAAGGAGGGGGATCTTGGGATAGCGAGGAAGTTGTCTTTGTGTTTATGTAGGATGCATGTTTAGTGCCAGACTTATGGACACATTCGAAAATGCTAGATATGGGGTTGACGAGGTCGAAGGCCATGCTATCCTTGATAAAGGATGAAAAATATGTTTGGGAAGACAAATAAGAGAGGTTATTGCATGGTTGTTTATGAAACCTTCTAATTGCTTCCATTTTCGAACAATTTGTATGTGAAATGTTGTGTTTGACTGCACGCACTATTGTTGTTATGGTGTTTTCAGAACATACCAATGTGGTTACTACATTGTATAACTTATGGTCTAGCAACTTGTTATTTGTGTGTTGTCTCTTTCAATTTAAGTACTTCTACTCTTATTTTGATTAATGTGTTTGTTTTTTTGTGTACTGCATTGTTTGTATCATATACCGCATCTCTATTTTGTATATTGCAATTCTTATCTTTTGTACTGCAAATTTTATCTTGTGTACTCTATTTTTGAACACATATGACAATGAGGATACAATTTATACTATGGCGGTCAAAAAGCTAGAATTTGATCGTGGAACACATTCATAATAATTGAGTATGTATAACAATTTGTGTTAAGCATCGTGAGTTTTAAACATTCCAAGTAGCCTAAACTAGAATTTGATCTTAGTGGTATTACAATATCAAAGAAGATGCATTAGTATCAATATATGAACTTATACATAACAACTTTGAGAAAGTATAGGTAACAGGTTTAATATCTAAGAACTTATAGATAACATCTTGTAAAGTTGATTCATTTGTACCAATATATGAACTTACAATATCTAAAAACTTGATCTATTACAAATGTGAACTTACCAATATCTATATTGAGAAAATATAATACCAATATATGCATTAGTCCATTGCATCAAGTGGCTATTTAATATCTAAGAACTTGTAGGTAATATCTTTTAAGTTGATGCATCACAAATATGAACTTGCAATCTCTAAGAACATGGTGCATTCTAAATGTGACTTAATATTTAGTTTGTAACATCTTTCTTCAAGTAAAGATGTAAAAAATGTACGAGCTCTCATATGTTTTTCATGTAAAGATAAGTTCGTAGCAAGAAATTATACAATATGTACATAAATCGATTCACTAGATGAATCTTGTATAAATACACTTCATATGAGGTAAATATAGGTTTGCAATGCTATATACTGCATATGTATATTTATTTTCTTCATGTCTGAGAAAATACGATACACACATTACAATCTTTATGAATTATGTATCAAAAAGTACTATTTACACCAATATAAGTACTGCAACTATAAAGATATATATTTCACTGCTCTGATTTTGTACTGTAAATGCATTTGAGAAAGTATAAAAATTGAAAAATAATACATTCTATTGGATTATGACAATACGAACTGAAAAAATAATCCTGCAATCTCTGATACAACCTATTTGATCTTTCAACTAACTTGCTTGTTCGTTCCCCATATAGTCCAATGCCCTTACGCTAGCACTAACTTGCAGGACACCAACCATTCCGTAACAATGAGGTTTCACATTTTGCAACATCATTTGATCAAACACGTCCAATGCTTTGTTCGGAAACCCACTAGAAGCATAATCTTGAATCATAGTGCTTGAACAAACAATATCGTTGTCGACCATCCATCAAACACCCTCCACACCTTCTCCATACACCCGCACTTCGAATATATATCAATCATCCCACCCTACGATACCGTATTCCTCTAATACATTTCGTCGAACATCTTTCGCGCATCCTTTAACCATCCAACTTTTGAGTACATACACCCCATCTCAGTTCCTACATACTAATCCCTATAAAAAAAATTCATCTTCACCATGACCCCAAGAACCCTAATCCCCACCCCACGGCCTTCTTGATGTCGTTTCCAACACAAATGAGAATGTATAGTTATCCAACAATAGACCCATAACACCCATCGAGACGTAATTTTTTATTATGTCATGGAATCTGCTCGTGCGCACTTGGGGTTCGATCATGACGTTGCAATGGAAAAGATTCTGGGTATTGGATTTTGAGAAGATGAGGTGGAAATGGATGAAACTCGAATTATGTATTTAAACAAAATGTAATTGAAGGAAATGCAAGCTCAATGTCAAAGGTTGGTGGAATTAATTGAAAAACAAGATATATCATTGGATATGGTGTGGATTTTGGCTCCCGTGTGTTGGTGAAATTATGGAGAAAAAGCGAAAAAATAATGGAGGAAGAAGGAGTGTGGGTTGTCAAGAGAAAGATGAAAAGAGAAATAAAGTTGGTCCCACTAAAATAAAATTCTTTTGAAAAGGATGAGTGTTCAGTGAAATGTAAATGGATTAGATAATAAGGAGCAAAATGTGTTTTTAAAAATATAAAGGAGTGAAATGTGTTGAAAACATGGGTTGGGGATTTTATCTCAATTATCGTAATAATAAATTAACTAATTTTTTATTTGTTATACAATTGGCATGAAAATCAAACATATTAGTTTTTATATAATGAAAAAATTATTATTTTTCTCAGTATGTGGCTAATATGCTTAGAAAGAGAAGCAAATTTGTCACTAGCTGGGGGTATCGTGGAAGATTGCATCTCCGTGTTATCTATTTTTTTCTAACTTCACCTATTCTTGGGTATTCTTGGATACCTTGTGAGGCGAGCAAGGCCGCTCATGTGATAGCCTATTATGTCTCAGAGTGTCATGTTAGTGGGGTTTGGAGTCCTAGCCTATCCATTTCTGTAATGAATATATATACTCATGAAACAAGCAATGAAGTATAGAGTCTCACTGAACCATTTCCAAAAATATAAAAAATAAATAAAATTAAATAGTGTAGTCTGCACCCTCATTTTTATTATCATTAGTTATCTAAAATAAGTGAAAACCCTATTAAATATGAAAATCTTATTGAATTCATAATTTTCCTTGTTATAAGTTTTACAAACTGTTATCTGATCGCTATAGGTTATTGATTCGTTTATCATCCAACTTCTACAATCTATTTAAATTTATACTTTTACCACTATTTCACAATTATATCATTATATTTCACATTTTTTTTTTCTAAATACAACCCTTCAATTTATACTTTGATCACATTTTTCCAATTTGGATCACTTGTTTCCCAAAGATAACAATTGTCAATGATCAACTCTAAAAAAAGGTTGTATTTTCAATAGGATGGGACAATGCATTAGACGATATGATTTAGACTTTAGAAAATGAAATGATAATTTTTGTATTAACAAATATTTATAATTGAAATAGTTTCATATCTAAAACCAAATAGAAAATATAGAAGGTTCACTTCGAACAAACTTTATGATGGATGCCACCATTTTCGACAAAGATTCAAACAAAAGAAAGTTTCAAACCTAAAATCAATTAACAATATTGACATGGCCTATGATCCATTTACCTTGTAACAAAAATTTCTAAGTCATCCATATAAAAAATTTCCACAATATTATTTCATTTTCATCATTTTTGCAATAACATATATTTCGAGATGCTTCATATTTATACTTAACAATGTCAAAAAGTTATGTTTTTTAAAACTAAGAAAAACTACAAAAAAAACCACAAAAAAATTCCCAATCGGTACAACTCGGGAAATTAATTCTCATCCGGTACATATTTGACTTATCCAAATCAATATCGCCCAAACCCACGACAAAATACAACATTTTCAGTCCAAAAATGTAAATCACAAAAATCAATCAAACAGATTTGATTGTTTTTTATTCATTTAATACCACTCTTTCCAAATAAAAACATTGATGCATCTTGTGTTCTAATGGCACTTTGATTCATTTGAACATATAGCTCTGTTTTTAATTTTTAGGGACTCCGTATTTACATTATCTTGGCTTAGACTATTTATTGATTGTTTTATGGTACATGTTTATTTAAAATATGGGCTTTGTGAACTTGTTAAATATAAGGGAGAGTAATTATTTTACTCAATGAGTATCTATAGCATAATGACTTCATGTTGTCGCCTCATTCAAGGTCTTAAAATTCTGTTTATGATTTCAGGGTATCGCTAAGCACCTTGGCATGAACAACATAATACATCTAGGATATGATCACATTTCCATGATCGAACAAATGCTTGCAACAAGGTAGTCTTTTAATGTCTTCTTAAGCGGCGTCATGTTCTTCCTCTTCTCGAGCAGCGTCTGCCATCTCTTCTGTTACCACTCCTATCATCTCAGCATGTAGCTTCTTCGTTTAGACTACTTTGACATCACTATCATGATCATCATGTCCTTCTTCCTTCCCATCTACTACATCTTCCAATGCAACTCTGTATCGCAACTCGTCTATCTCTCCATGATCTCTCTCATGGGCCTCTTCACTGCCATCACCTTGTTCTCCCCTATCCTTTCTTCGGGTGAATACCGAGGTTTACGTATCACACTCTTCGTCTTGATGGGGAATCTTTGACATGGTTCTGGCTATATAAGATGCTGCCTTGCTATGGGAAAATCCCATGAGGAATATGACCATAGCTTATGAGTTGCTGATGCCATTTTTTTACCTCGTTGGTGCTGCATTTTATGTTTACAACACTCTTCGCTTTGTTTACATAATCAAAAAATCACACACACTGTTTACATAACATAGGAGCACTTTTTCATTCAAAAAGTGAGCCTGTGTTATGTAAATAGTACGTATGCATTAACCAAAACGAAAAATCATAAAAAATCAATAAAACAAAAATTATAACATGATATCCATAAAATTGAAAATGTTATTATATATTATCCAACATAAATTTCTTTTTAAAAAATAAAAAACACTAGCGCACTATTCTAAGGGAATGAAACAGTGCGTCTGTTATTTAAAAAAATCAAGACAAAAACAAAAATCAATCAAACCCAACCCTAAAACTAAATTATTATATCCCAAACAAGTAGATTAGAGTGTCAAAAACGTGCTGAAATTATCCTTTTGAACTTATCAATTTCTGTAAGTATGATTTTTTTATTAACATTAGTATTGTCATGTGTAATTGTGATCAGTACTTGTAAAACTTGCATGATGAAGTTATAAGTTGTTGTTCAAATGAAGTTTGTCATGGTTCTGCATTTTATATCCGGGTAGTTTCTTTCTGTGTGGCTAGTTGTAGAACAATAACTTTGTATGGTCGTGTAATTGTGA
The DNA here is from genome assembly GCA_001925005.1 of Drosera capensis. Taxonomy (NCBI): domain Eukaryota; kingdom Viridiplantae; phylum Streptophyta; class Magnoliopsida; order Caryophyllales; family Droseraceae; genus Drosera; species Drosera capensis. The sequence continues at coordinate 20,660 of LIEC01011941.1, forward strand.
TCGGTGCTTGTAAAACTTACATGATGAACCTATAAGTTGTTGTTCAAACTAAGTTCGATATACTTTTGTATTTTATATCATGGTAGTTTCTTTATATGTGGCTGCTTGCAAAACAATAAGTTTGTCTAAAATCTAAAACCTATTTGTCTGATTCGCTATTCTCAACCTTCTTTTGAAAGTTGGAATCTATCTTTTGTCATACAATTTGCAAGTAGATAATATGAGTTTTTAATCCACCTTTTGCAGTGCTGTAATCATCCTTATGTCCCGGATCCTTCATTGCAATCTTCTCTTGCAAAAAATTATGCTAGTAACCTCTGTGATATAAGATGTAAAGCAAGTGATAAGCTATAGCTTTTAGGTGCGATTCTTTCAGAGTCAAAAGGTCAAAGGTTGAGATTTGTCATTCTGTATCAGGTATTTATTCTACTAACTCAATATTCATTTATAACATCATATTCATAAAAATTGAAAACATTATTACATAGTATCCAACATAATATTTTTTTAAAAAAACACACACTAGCGCATTGTTTCATTGGACTCACGCACTGTTTGAAAATAGTGCATCTATTATTTTAATAAAAAACAAGCAAATCACAAATTCAGTCAAATTCAATCCTAAAACTCAATTACTCTAACCCGAACAAGTAGATTAGAGTCTTCAATTATCGAAACGATAAAAAAATAATAATTTTGTAGTTAGGTTTTCAAAACAATCAAAAACAAATTTTGGATGAAATTGAAAGATTTGAACTGTTTTACAGATGGAAATCGATTAATTTGTGTATGTAAGATCGAATATGAGTGATTAGAAACAAATTTGATTGATGAATTGAATAATTTGTTTGCACGGATGCTGTTTGTTTTGTAAAAAATACATATTATATCAAACGAGAATTTTTTTTATAGGATTGTATGTTTTGGATAATATTTTGAAAAAGTTATATCTTATGGGAGTTTTTTTGTAAAATATATAATTTAATGTATCATTTATGTTACATAATAATTTTATAAAAAATAATATTTGATCGTTTCAAATATAATTTCAAAATACATATTGAAAAAATTATGAGGCGAAAAGAGTTTAAGAAAAAAAAGCTAAATCCAAGGCCCTAATCTTCATGTAAGACACCAAAAAAACTAATTAAGACAACGCCCCAAAATCATCTCACAATGTAATAACACTTCATGCCCATGAAGCCTATAAAACCCTTCATCAACCATCAAAATCTCTCAACCTCTTTCACACAAAACTTCCCAAACAAGCTGGCTCTGTGGCTTTGCATTGCATGAAAAAACCTTCTCTGCTTCACCGTTCATCTCTCTAGGGTTTGCACTTTTCCCCTTTTGGTTCCCTAGATGCCCCGCCCTTTTTTGGACCTTTAGACCCTTTTAATTCTGCTTCGTCGATGGGATTCATGGATTGAGATGTTGGGTTTCGAGGGTTGATTTTGTTTTCCCATGTCATTTTTGGAGAATGTTAAGAGGGGTGTTTGGATTTGAGAGATCATATCTTGAAAAATTATGGGTTTTTTTGTTTGGTTTGTGCCCATGTGTGATGGACTGATGGGTATGTGTTGGATGGGAAGGGTAATGTGGGTGAGGGCATGTAGGTTTTTTTGGGCAGTGATGGAGATTAATCCCTTTTTTTGGTTAGAGGTTGAAGTGGGTTCCTGGATTCTGTGTTGATTTTGTTGTCTAGGTTTGATCGGTGTGATGAATGTGTTCAATGCCACCATTATGGTTGGAGTTTGTGGTGATTGGTGTTATCCAACGTTGGTTTAATTATTGAAGTGTGAGATTAATTTGCTTAAACAAATTCTTGAAATCAATGTTGTTTACTTAGGGTCCTTGTGATGATAGTAGTGTTACTTTGTTTGGGTTTGAGGTTCATGTGTCGCGTTATTGTTCTAGTTTGCTTCCGCTGGATGTCTGATGGGTTTCCTAGAACTTGAGGTTTGAGAAATGGAAGCAATTGTCCTCATCTGGGAGAGTTCCGGTTGTTTTTGTGCATGCCGTGGCAGAGGAGTAACGGGACTTAATTTTTTCAGATTGTGTACTGAATGCATAATGACTTGTTTTTTTCTGATGTTGATGTATTTCTTTCCGGGGCTTACTCATTCGCTGCAAGATTTGGGCACCCTTTCTGATGTCCTTTTCTTTTGCCTATCTGTATTGTTTATCTAGTTGATCTATTTTTTGGTCGAGTTATCTTTGAGCCTCATGGTATTCAATTGTTACCCATTGGATGATGTTCTTTTACCAATTATAATTGGAAGCATGGCACTGTCATTAGGGTCATTTGGTTGCTCGCTTGGTTTCTGTAAACGTCTCACTTGCTGATTCTTCGGTCATAATTTCTGCATCTATGTAAAAATATAGTGTTTCAGTTTTTTCCTGTGTTCCTGTAGCATGGAAACTGTTTCTGTCAAAGTTGTGATCTTATGTTGTTCATGTTTCTCCTTGAGCAGAAATTTAATATGACTCACTTTGAAATTTGAATGCCAGCTTGATCAAGGTCAGAGTCTAGATGGACCTTGAGGCGTATCTGAGATCTAACTGCCCCACATTGTCTACATTGGATGAGGGTCCTGCCTGCTCATCGATCTCTGAAGCCATGTTATGTAACGGCTACCTACCTCAGAATGAATTTGCTGCATACTTGGGCTCATCTTCTGGAGGCTCTCCGCTTTCAGACACAGATATGAATTCACAATTCAATAATTACATTGTCGATCCTGCATTCTCAAATTACAGGACAAGCTCTGGAGCAAGCGTCGAGGAAAGCTCTTTGATTACAGATGCTAATTCAACATTTTCAGGCACTTCATTTTTTCCCGGGAATGCTGGAAAAAACCAGGAGATATATCTGACGTCTTCTCCGATGTCATTCTCATCAGACAGTCTCCTAAACTTGAGCAACAATTGCACACAACCAGCACAAGGCTTGATTACTGGTGCAAGGATGAATGATTTTTTTTCAACTCATATACAAAAGAAACGCAGGATGGAGCTCAGACTAGAAGATATACCAACTGAGTATATGATCTGGGAGATCCTCAAGGATATGAGGATGCAGAAGCTGGCATCCCAGTTGTCAATGGCTCAGCAGCAAGCATCACAAAATCAACAGGAAGCTAGGACTTATCCTGCTATACCACCATCGCATATGAGCCAGAGTCGCCAACAAGCAATTGGATCCCAGGGCACTGGTGTGGGCTTTTGTCAGGAATCTACTGTTCCTGGGGTGTTTGGTGGTCCATGTGCTCTTCAGCTGATGCGCTATCTATATCACATGAGGTCGCGACCAAAAGTAAGTTTCAATTTTTCTGTGAAATGTAATATATAAGCTTTTGTTTCTTCTTTCGTTTCCTTTGTTATACTTAGCGCAGATCAACATTTTGGTTTACATACCTGTTCCAAAAAAAAAAACAAACATTTTGGTTTACATACTTCTTTTTCCCAATATTTGACTGACGGCCTGATCATCTCTGTTCGTCTTCTTATATTCTAATAGGACCACAATATAGCCTACTGGCGGAGTTTCATAGCAGCGTACTATGACCCCAATGCGAAGAAAAAGTGGTGTTTGTCTAAGTATTCAAATATAAAGAATCACGCTCTTGGTACTTTCTCTCAGGTAACTGAACTCATCTTCACATTACAGAATGATTTGTTTATAGAATAAGTTCTTTCCGTATACAATCTTGCTAAGTTACCTTATCTCTGCACTAGGCTTAGTAAAACAAAGTATGCTTTTACATTTCTTTTCTTGGTGGCAGTGTGGCATCTGTGGGTCGCATCCGAGGACAGGTTTTGGTAAGCTTATCATCTGTCTTCATATTTTGAATTTTGAATACTCTTATGTAGCACATGGGACCTTTTTTTCTGTTACTTTCCCTTGGCAGATGCAACGTTTGAAGTTCTTCCAAGGCTATATAAGATCAACTTTGATGAAGGTGTTACTGACCAGCTTCTGTATCTTGATTTCCCTCTTGAAAGAGAATTGCCTTCTGGATTGACTGTGTTGGAATGTAAAAGGGCTGTGATTGAGAGTGTATATCTGAAGTTTCATGTAGTACACGAGGGACAACTTCGTATCATTTTCTCTCAGCATTTAAAGGTGCTCAATTACAATTACATCTATCTTGCTGAACAAATTTAATAGGAAAAGAAGATAATTAAAAGTTACGTGTATCCTCTAGTAGGCGCTCTTCTTGCTGATCTTCTTCAGCGTTCTGGCCACATAACCAAAGTTTCTCTTATCATAACAGATCTTGTCTTGGGAGTTTTGTGGACAACATCACGAGGAATTTGTGTCTAAGAAGTTAGTTGCATCTCAGGTACTCGCCTTGCTATATTCTTGCCTTGTTATGCATTGTCTCAATTGAGCATTGTGTCTTCATTAGCATGTGGAATATTATATTATTACCATCTTCACGTTCCTTGACGTACTGTATTTATGTTTAGTGGTATTGGGTTGCATCAATTTTCTTCTCTTGCAATTGTCTATAAAGTCTTCTTATAACATGCAAGAAAATGCATCTTTTTTCCTCGAACTTCGGAGGAGCACCATACTTGGGCTCCTAGCTTTATTTGTGGACTCGAGGAAGTTACCAGCACGCATTGTGCTCTTCATGAACTCCGTCAAGATAGAAATGTTGTTGTGGGCCTTCGTTCATTTGATTGACCTTTTGGTTAAGTTGGATCAACGATATGGTATCACACTTGGTATCACAACAAGTGTGATATGTAGTCATGAGTTCCAATCTTACAAGCCACGTTTTCTGTGCATCATGTAGGCTTTCTGTTTGGGGGGACACTAAAAACTTTAAAAGAAAAAAAAGTTATTGTGCGACTCTACGATCAGTCAATAAGATTATCATGGATCATGCTTCCTCGTCTTCTTTCCGTATTTGATCCTTTCAATTGAGCGTCAACACTTACAAATGAAGCACATTCTATGAATTGTATAATGAAAATTTTAACAAGAGAAAATTCAGACCATACCATCTGACTTGTAACGATCAAGCGACAACACATAATTTTTTCCCTTTATTTCTTTTATTTTTTTTAATCCCTATCACTTTTTGTTGTAATTTTCTTTTCACAGGTTCAGCAACTGGTTGATGCTGCTGGGAAGTATCAAACTACATCGGACAGAAACAAAATGGGTACAGCTACAGAACAGGACTTGGTTTCGGATTGTAACAGGTATAACTCGTGCCAATGCTTTATTGTTCTTTTCTTCCTAGTCTGAATGGAATGGTTTTCATTTGGAGTCACTGGCTTTCTCTATATTTACATTTCGTCATGGCTCCTTAATCAACATGGGAAGTAAATTCTGGAAGATAGTTGACATTGGTTTGGGATATAAGCTGCAACTGTTATTATGAATAAAACGCATCATTGCATTGAGCAGCCTTTATTTCATGTCAAGCTCAGCATTCCTCATACCAAGAGTGGACGGTTTTTCCTACATTTGTTATTTGTCAGACTGATCCGAAAAGCTATTGGCGGTAGTTTTATTATTAAATAAGAATATCAAGAAATGTAAACTAAAGTCTTTTGAGACTGACCAAGGGCTTTCAACACAGCAGGAAAATAGATTATCTGATTTGGTAACTATAGGATATCCATGCCAAATGTTATAGGCATAGCTAGCAGCCCAGAAAACACACATCGATGGACGCTTGGAGTCATCCTTCTGTGGCTTTTGCACCCATCAAGATTGTTTGACTGTAGATAACAAGCCTCAGAAATTAGATGATCGATTGGTTGGCCTCTTTTCTTTTTTTCTTAGATCTTGGCACCAGTGATATGGCATTAGGCATCTTATAATGCTGTTTGTTTACCTGTGTGGCTCCTTTACATTTTCGAGCAGGTTTGTGAGAGCCAGAACTCAGCTCGCCAAAAACTTGGAACTAGATCCAGTCAGCAACTTGGGTTTCTCCAAAGAAGTTGTACGCTGCTTGCAAGTATGTTACCGCTGGCTTTGGCCGATCAAAGCTTCTTTTTTTTTTTTTTTTTTTCTCAAGTCAGGATTCAGGTTTTCTTACATTTGCTGACATGAAATTCTAACAGGTAGCAGAGGTCGCGACATCCATGAAGGATTTGATGTCTATTACTCTTTGTCACAATATTGGTCCTATAGGTAAGCTAACTTGAAACATTTCAGTTAATCAATCAGGTAAACATTTGGAAAATACTTGGCAGTGCACTAAGTTGTAATTAGATTCTTGACTTCTAATCCTTTGGCAGTGCACTAAGAGCTTATTGATTTTCCTCCCAGCTAAGAAGTCTAGTGGTTTATTATATTAATTAGGGTTATGAAATATGAACTTCTGATATGATCAGTGGTTGTCCTAGAAGTCCATCTAGCAAATACTCAACCTTCTGATATAATGCCCGGCAACAGTATTTGAATCTTGAGACATTAGTTCATTTGGGTATCTCGGACCCTGGACATAATCACTTCTCGTACCATATGCTAGACATATTGGAGCGAGAAGATCCACACACATGCCATATGCCCTTCGATATCTTACAGAGGGACACACCCAACTGAAAACTCTGACATCAAAAAGAAGGCTCAGGAATATTATGTGTACATTAACAGATGTAATGCCGTGTTTGCATTGTCTAGAGGCATATAACCTTCAGAGTCAAATGAAGCAGAAGGGCTTGGAGCCTGGCTCTCAAGGCTTGTATACTGAAGAAATCAAGTTCACGCCTCTGGCAACGAGTTCATCTGCTCAGGATTCTTACCAGGAGCTACTGATGAGAGATTCAATGGCATCCAATCCAAGCATCCAGAAAACTAAGCCTAATCCATCTTGCTTGTTTCACGGCGCCTCCAACAACAGAGATTCCAGTTTAGTTTACGATGATGCTCAACTCTCATTTTCTAGTACCTCGTTCGATCAGGGCAGTCTGAACCGGAAATTACTTTCACAAACGAAACTGAGCCAGTTGCTTTGTGAGGATAGTGCCAGTAAGGGAGCACCGAACAGAAGGACAAAGGTCGAACATGAGGTTTCATCCGAGGTTGGTGGAACAAAGCGTGGTGGCTCAAAACAGAAAGCTCGAGGCTCAGTTGTGGCAGGAAAAGGACAAAGGTCGACTCAAGCAGGAGGAACAGGTTATCATTCTGCAGGCTCATCTCGGACCTCTCATGACACTAAGAAGCCGATGAAAGGTGAGCATCCAAAGAGGCACGAGGTCACTGGTGAGCCCAGAAGTGTTGGCCAAGAATGGTCTAGGGAATGCGGTTCTTGATTGGACGACACCATGGGAGTAGTGGTATATTCCTGCAGTTTTGGGGCCTTCAACGCAGGTTGATTGGATGCATAATATTTTGCTTTTGTATAGAAGCTGCAAATCAGTTTTTTTGGCCGAGGGGGTTGGTATGTATCTCGAATTCGTCAAATCCTTTTAGTGAAAAGAAAAAGTTGTAAGAATCATATGGAAGCTGCAAATCAGTCTTTTTTGGCCGATGGTGGTGGTCGTCAGCCTATGCTTGCGCTATATAGACCATTGCTCCCCTTGTTTATGGATCATAGTTGTCTTTTCTCCCTTTTGTATTATCAAAAGCCAGTCTAAAATTGTTAGAAAGAGACTTATGTTCTTGTCCCCTATATTTTTAGCTCATTGATAGAACCTGAATTATGGAAGAAGGTATTAAGTGTTATGGAAATTGGCAATCGCTACTGTAACGAAGAAAGAAGTCAATTATCATTATGAGAGTACCGAGGTATTTATAGGTTAATATTAGGATTAACCTAATAAGCTCACAACTTAACTTCAAGGCTCAACTCAATTAACTTCAACACTTCCCCTCAAGTTGAAATATATACATAAAAAAACCCAATTTATAACAAATATATGAAATTCGATAATTCATTCTTGACATCAAGTTGATAAAGAGGCCCACGAAACCGAGCTACCAAAGAAAACACTATACGATGGAAGGTATCTTGGCAATGGGAGAAAATGTCTCGTCATATTCAATGTCATAAGTTTGGGTGTAACATTTCACAATAAGACACATCTTTAGTCGCTCCACTGAGCCATAAGAAAGACACTTGACAACAAAGACCCATTGATATCCAACCACTTGTTTTCATGGAGGCTACGTCTTAATTCCAATTCTAATTACGATGCAACCCTTTCATCTTCTCCTCCATTGCACGAGCCCATCTAGTATGAGCCAAAGCCTCCTGAACATTACCTCGCACATGTACAAACATAAGAAACGATGCAAAGACAGACATTTTCGATGATAAATTATGATAAAGCACAAAATGGGAAAGAGGATATCGAGACTGGGTACGATGTGTAATTGGAGACTCAACAGCATCTGAGGACGGAAGAGAATTAGAAGTGGTTGTCGGCGGTGGTGGTCATGGATCATTGTCTAGTGTAGACGGACACCAAATAGCTTGAGAACCATGAGTGTGCACTTGAAGGGGAGGCGATGCAGACGCACGGGGTTCCAATATGTCAGACGACAGGGCGGACTTCACAATGATGGGTGGAGAAGACAATATCGATAAAGGCATATCCAACATTTATGCCAGGGAAGAACCATTACCACATACCAAACCATCATTAGATAACAATAGCAAATTGTATGGCCAATAAGTTGACAAAGAGTACAGAATTGGTTGCCGCGAGCTCCACTATCCCCTCCATGAAAAGTCCCTTGACTCAAAGGGACACGACAATCATGAGCACCACTAGAACTAAAGGGGTTCTCTTGTAAGAAAAAAAATAAGAAGACAGTGAACTCACCTCTTGGTTTGACTACACTGGTCATCAAGAAAAGACTGGATTAAGCTCTCATTAATCAAATGATAACGAGTGTTTGAATCAATATAAAATCATGTGTTCTTACTTTTCTTTGCATTTTTTTTTTCTTTTTTTTTTTTTTTTTTTTTTGCATATTAGAACTGTTAGAAATAAATTAAAGAGTACAAAGAGACAATCTTTAAAAGCATAAGCCTCTGCAGTAAACACATCTTGCAGTTTGCAAGAACAACTAGTATACTAGTTAAACACTTTACTGTCTTATATCGAAAAAATTTCAAAACAACCTGCAAGGTCCAAGATTCAACCTAGAGGGGGTGAATAGATTGATTAAAAAATTATTTGAATTTATGCAGCGGATTTAACCTTTTTTAAGTTAACGGCTCTATGCAGACTACTTGGGTAGTCCGTAGTAGAGGCTAAATAGTCTTCAGTAGAGACTTCAAACTTTATAAGTTTGTCTCTATTTCGGCTGTGATGATCTATTTCTAACAGTTCTAAAGTATATCAAGAAATGAAAGCAAGTAAAGAACACAGATGTTTTATACTGGTTCAGACACTCGTTATCAATTGATAAATGAGAGCTTGGTCTAGTCTTTCCTTGGTGAATAGTTTGGTCAAGCCAAGAGGTGAGTTCACTATCTTCTTATTTGTAGCTAACTGTAAGGTCCAAGATTCAACCTAGAGGGGGAGGGGGAGGGGGGTGTGAATAGGTTGATTTAATTAATTTTACAATTTATGTAGCGGATTTAAGTTCTTTGCAGACTATTATTCTATGCAGACTATATGAGTAGTCTACAGTAGATGCTTAATGGTCTACTATAGAGATTTCAAACTTTATTAGTTTGTCTCTGTTAGGCTGTGATGAATAGTATCTAACAGTGCTAAATATCAAGTAATGAAAGCAAGTAAAGAACATAATATTTTATACTGGTTCAGACACTCGTTATCAATTGATAAATGAGAGCTTAGAGTCTTCCCTTGGTGACCAGTTTAGTCAAGCCAAGAGGTGAGTTCATTATCTTCTTATTTGTAGCTTACAAGAAAACTTCTTTTTACAAGTTAGTTAACTTGTATAAAAGATTAAAAACTCATATCTTTGCACAGATCCAATCTTTTGGACTCTGCTACAAGTTATGTTGTTTTTCTGCAGACTAACGAACTCTTCTTAGTGTTCTTCACGAATCAGTTCTCTTGAGTAATCTATGAGTTTTTGATTGTTTAGCACTCTTGCTTTTCAATCTCAAGTTCTACTGCCTTTTTCTTGATGAGCTTCAATCATCCCCTTTTATAGGCTCAGGGAATAAACCAATGACATTGTACTGTATTTGATGTGACATCTTGTCACGTGTCTATCCCAACTGATGTTGATAGCCCACCTACCTCAGATTCTTTGTACTCTCGCCACTATACCTCAAATTTTCGTTTGAATGACTTGAGACCTTTGACCCAAATCCTAGCAATCATTTCTACTGCACTCCAGTTTGCTGCAACCTTAGTCTGCATCTAGTACTGTGAGACCTAGTTTGCATCCTTCTACAATCCTAGTCTCCACCCCAGTCCCTGTTGTAATTCTTGGTCTACACTAAGATCTTATGCACTTCATGCTTTGCAGTGTTGGTCCTCGTCTGCAAGTTCAATCCTAGATCCTAAAGTATTTACAGGTGTTTTGTTGCCCATGTATGCCTTAGCTGCTTAGCCAAAATCTTCTGTAGTAGTCTATCTGATGGCTGACACAATGCTCCTCATTTGTAGTTGTCTGCTCTCCAGCATTCGACCTAGACTGTAACTAACTATTTTATTTCTAGCATAAGCACACTTAATATATCATGGCTAATACTCCTAAGTTTTGTTTATCAATTTCTATACATTTGAAGGGATTGCGCATTCCTATCAATCTCCCCATAAATTGATGCTAACAAAACTTCTAAGTAAAACAACAAGTTAAATACCTTTATTACAACTTAGTTACAATGTTTTTGAGACAAAAAAATAGAAGAGTGGTAGAGAGATTTATATTTACCTTCGATGCTCTTTTCCTTTGCTAAGCTGATATTCTTCTTTTTTACTTCTACTGTGCTTATAGGTCCTGTCCTCTGATTCTTTGAGATGTCTTCTTCGTTCTTCATAGGTCTGCTCCCCCTTAGTCTTGTCTCTTGAGGTCTGTTCCTTCTGATGCTTAAATCTCTTTACGGAACTTTCCTCTTCTTCTACAATATGTCTTCATTTTAGATGGTATGCAGTTTTATCCATCTTTGTTGCAGACTCCTTTGCTATAGACCTTTCATCCTAGACTGTAGCTTTCTCTGGAGTCTTCTGCTCTGAGGTCTTCTTCTCCCTCTTTTTGTTATTTAGGGTAGAGGGGAGAGTTTCAATGGCAGTGCGCATAGCTTTTAGTTCAAAGAAGATGTTCTGTCGAACAACTTGAAGTTTTGTTTCTAGCGTCCCAATCTTGTGTCGTTGTAGCGGATATGTTCAGCGAGCTGGAGCTGCTGTTGACTAGTCTGCACAGCTTTGTGAATCTTTCATAGTTCTACTGAGTGTTGGCCTCTGAATTTATTGAGATTTAATAAGCTGATCCGGTACTATTAAAGATTCATGGCATTTGCTTGTTGCATTTGATCAATAACCCCTACTGCCAAATTGTTGAGAGTTGTTTGAAAATCTTCAAAGGTTTTGTTTCTTGTTTTTTTTTCTTCTTCCAAGTCTGCCACTATTAGCTGTAGACTGTCAAGCAACTCATGAAATACGTCCATGGTCCATTCATGCAAATTGTAGATGTCTTGATCTAATTGCCACAATCTATACTTAACTGTATTTTCTAAGGAAGAGGATTAATGATATGCTGACTGATCCCTTTCTGCTGCTGGTTTTTCTTATATTGAAATAATCTGAACGTCTTCTTCAAAACCTTCCTACAGATTTTTGGCTATCGTTGGAGGTGTCATCTGAGTGTCAAAAAACCCCACAGATGATGGATTTGCTTTTGTTTGCACTTTTCCAAATGAGGAAGATGGTGTGAACAGAATGTTCAGAAGGCTTTGTACATCTAGGCGAGAGAGAGTGACTTCTTTTACAGCTTGCTTTTCCTTAGCTGTACTTATGGAAGGTTATGCCTCAGCTGTACCTTTGGCTGGTGATGCCTCAGTTGCTTTGGTTGGAGGGTCTGATGTGGATGTGTAAGGCCCAAGATATAACCTAGAGGGTAGAGGGTGGATAGATTAATTCGAGTTTTAATAATTTTATGCAGCGGATTATAATTTTGCAGACCATTGTTCTATGCGACTACATACTACAGAGATTCCAATTCTTGGAATTTTTCTCTCTTTGACTGTGAAGTTTGATTTCTAACAGTTCTAAATATCAAATAATGAAAGCAAGTAACGAGACACAGTATTTATACTAGTTTAGACACTTGATATCAATTGATAAATAAGAGCTTAGTCCAGTCTTTCCTTGGTGACCAGTGTAGTCAAGCCAAGAGTGAGTATCACTATCTTCTTGTTTGTAGCTTACAAGACAGCTTCTTTGTACAAGCTTAACAACTTGTAGAAAAGAAAAATACCCACGATCTTCACACAGATTCAGCAATCTGAACTCTGCTACAAGGGGTGTTCTTCTGCAGACTGGTGAACCCTTCTTTACTGTGTTTCACGATTCACCTCTCTTGGGTAATCTTTGAATGTTTATTGTTTTTCACACTTGCCTTTCAATCCTTATTCAATAACCTTAATCAAAGAGCTTCGCCGGTTTCCTTTTATAGGCCGAGGAAACAAACCTACTGCAGCATGACACTATTTTTTATGCTGACACCTTGTCACTCGTGTCCCCCACCATCTTGGTTATGATGCTGGTAGTCCACTAACTCCAGAATTTATCCCATTGCTGCTTTAACTCAAATCTTCATTTGACTAATTCTAGACCTCTAACCCCGCAATCAGTAACCATCTCTGCTGCACCCAGTCTGCTGCACCTTAGTCTGCATAATGTATTGTGAGACCTCGTTTGCATCAGTCCCTGTTGCAACCTCGTCTGCACACAGATTTGTTGTATATTGATGCATTCTATGTTGGTCCTCGTCTGCAAGCTCAGTTCCTAGATCCTTAATACTTTTGTTGCACATTGAATGTATTCTGTATTGGTTCTATGCTGCAACCTTGTCTACACACAAGTCTTGTTCTTTTGTTGTTCATCAATGTCTTGGTTGTTTATCCAAAGTCTTTGTAGTAGTCGGCATTAGGTGGCTTATCTGATCTTCATCATCTGCAACAGTCTGCTCTCCAATATCCAACCTAGACTGTAACAACCTACTTGACTTCTAGCCCAAATAACCTACCTACATTATGATTAATACCTCTCAGATTTGTTATATCAATTTCTATATAATTGGTAGGATTGCACATTCCTATCAATCTCCCCCTAAACTAATGCTAACAAAAACTCCTATGTAAAACAACAAGTTTATAATTTTTCTAACGTAAACATTACATTGCTTTTTGTTTTACTAACCAAAAACGTAAAGAAAAAGAAAGAGCCGAAGAGATGTTTTTACTTACCTTTAATTCTCCTTTCCTTTGCTATGCAGGCTTTTATGTTCTTCTTCAGATCGTCTGCTGTGCTTAGGAGCCCTCTACTCTGAATCTCTGTGATGCCGTCTTCGTTCTTCAAGAGATTGCTCCCCCTGAGTCCTATGCCTTGAGGTTTGCTCCTTTTGATGTCTAACTCTTTTGGCAGACAATTGGCGGGATTGCACATTCCTATCAATCTCCTCCTAAATTGATGCTAACAAAAACTCCTATGTAAAACAACAAGTTTATAATTTTTCTAACTTAAACATTACATTGTTTTTGGTTTTACTAACCAAAAACGTAAAGAAAAAGAAAGAGCCGTAGAGATGTTTTTTACTTACCTTTCATGCTCCTTTCCTTTGCTGTGCAGACTTTTATGTTCTTCTTCAGATCGTCTGCGCTTAGGAGCTCTCTGCTCTGAATCTCTATGATGCCGTCTTCGTTCTTCAAGAGATTGCACCACCTAAGTCCTATACCTTGAGGTCTGCTCCTTTTGATGTCTAGATCTTTTGGCAGACCTTTCTGCTTCTTTTTCTTCTTCTCTTCGTTTGACCGCAGACCTTTCCCCTTGAGTCTTCTGCTCTGCTGCATATTGTTTCTCCCCCTTTTTTTTTTTTTTTTTTGCATTGAGGGTAGAGGGAAGAGCTTCAATCGCAGTCCTAATGCTTTAGAGTTCAGTGAATAACTTCTTCTGCACTACTTGCAATTGTGTTTTAAGTAGTCCCATCCTTGTGTCATTGTTGCAGATATGCTCACTGAGTTTAAGTTGGGTAGTCTGCACATCAGTTTGAATCCTTCTGAGCTCATCTTTGGTTTTGCCTCTGAATGTGTTGAAGTTTGAGGTGCTAATCCGTTGATGTTGAAGATTCATTGATTTGGCTTGTTTTAGCTAATCAATGAATCCAGTTGCCAAGGTGTTGAGTGTTAAGCAAAAGTCTTCGAACGTTTTGTATCTGACATGCCTTTCTCCTTCTAGGTCCTCTATAATTGGCTACAGAGTCTCAAGAAGATCATGAACTGTATCTTTGGTCGATGAGTGCATTTCTTAGATGTCTTGATCTAGTTTTCTAAACCTGTGGCCAGTGGTAGTGGTTGATGGTGATGATGGCATCAGTTCAGCTGTTGGTCTTGGTTGTACTGAGACTATTTGAACATTATCTTCAAAGGCTTCCTTGAGATTCCTTATTACGGTTGGTGTCAATTGATCAAGTTTCCTTTGAGTTACAGAGATCTCACTTTCCAAAGGTACTGATGCTTCGGATGGTAGATCTACTGCAATATGTGTCAGTTGAAATAAGGAAGGTGGCGTGAACTAAATATTCATAAGATTATGAGTATCAAAAGGAGTGACCCCTACTGCAACTTGAGCATTTATCGTCTGTATTGATGTTGGCTCGTCTGCTCTTTTTAATGGAGTTGCCTCATTTGTAGAGTTAGTTGCATTTGCTGTAGATGGATCCGCTTCAAGTGCTTCCTCAAATGTTGATGGTTGTTCTTCGATAGTTGGTTGTTCTTCTTCATTTAGTTCTATTGATGGAACCTCTTCCGCTTGGTCCTCTACTACTTATTCTTCAGCTACAAGGGCGATGATTACCTGGGTTTCTGCTATAGATTCTTCAGTTGTATATCCCTCAGCTGTAGCTTCATTAGTGGATGGTTCTATTCCCATGTCAGCTGTATGGCCTTCAGTAGATGTCTTAACTACTTTTTCCTTTGCAGATTCTTCTATTATAGGTTCCTTAACTGCTTGTTCTACTACAAGGTCTGCTACAGGGGACTCTGTTGCATCTACCTTGGTTAAGGTAGTCTATTCTTGTACGCCTTCCTCAGCAATCTGATCAATGATTATGTCATCATCATCCTGAGTGTCTGGATATGGCTGATTGCCACCATCATTTCCATCATCTCCTGATGGTTGGTGTTCTCCCAAGTCAGGATAGTCATATATCTCCTCGACTACAACTAGAACATGCTTGGTTAAGAGCGTTTTGAGCTCAGCCTCGATGGCAGGTGTATTTACAAACTCAATTTACCTGAGTATTGCATGTTTGAGCCGAGTTATCTTCAAGGTAGAGTCCTTGAATTCGAGTGTGCCATTGAGAAGGACGTGTGCTCCTTTGGTCTTGTTGACCTACTAACAGTCTTCTTCTGCAATTGAGCTAGTTGGATGGCTTCTGCTTCTATCATCCTGTCAGATTCTCCAATCAAGGTATGAGACCGATCTGGATTGACTCTGTAAAGAGTCTTAGGTCTTGAGGGGATTAATACTGGTCTGAAAGATCTGGTTTGCCTTCTAATCTTTGTTGGCCTCTTGATTAGAAGTTTGTGTTGAACCACAAACTCCTGAATCATGCCTTCCCTTTCTTCTTTCATTTGCTGTTCAGCTTGCTTTTTCATGCTAAGTAGTGAAGAGGTTGTTCTAGCTCTGAATAGTCGAGCTTGTTTTTCTATGGTTCACACTGTCTGTATGATTGTGTCTATGACCTTCTCTGAAGATGGTCTTACCTCTGTTGTTGTGGTGGTTGTCCAGACTTCTGTTGCAGTAGAGGGTTGCTCTTCTGCAATCACAAAGGTGTTCATCCCACTGCTTGTGAATAGAATGATTGCTGTGGTTATTGGCTCTGCTGTAGTGGTTCCTATTGTTAGGAAGGGTGCAGCAGAGGTAGCTTTAGCTGGTCCAATCTGTAGAGCTGTGAGATCGACTTCTATTTTTCTTATCTCATTCTTTGTGTATCCGTTGGCCACATGCCTTTTTCTGAACTGCGCTCGAGGTCCTTGATTAGTCTTCTCCATCATTAAACTCTTCTGAATTTCCAAGATTAAGCTTCGAAGGTTCTCGTCGGCTCCACTTTTCAGGAATTTTAATGCCACATTGGCATCATGAAGTGCATCTAATTTTGGTGCCTTAGGAGACATTCTTGAGGATGAGGGCTCAGCTATCTGCCTAGTATACACTTCTTCAGATTGTACTTCTACCTCTATTAGAGTTGATTCCACAGAAAGGTGATCAGAGATGGTTTCTTCATCGAAAGCTTGCATGATTAGCTTCCTTCTTGTCACCCTCTACTGCTTCTTCTTGGGTTGAGCTTTTCTTGCTGGTACCTTCTTGATTGGCTTTGTCGTTGATCTTGTCTATAGTGTAACAGTCATTTGCACAGCCTTTCTTCTCGTCTGCACTTCTGCAGACTTGGGTGGGTGGTCTACAGGCTTGACAGTGGTTGGCACTGCTCCAGTCTGCTTTGTCAATCCAATAAGCTACTTGCCTATCTTCTTGATGTTAATTTGCTTGGCCACCGTAAATGGCCTCTCTTCCTTGTCAGATAGTTGCGATTTCTTCTTAAGAATGATGCTAATCACCCTTCCAAACAATGGTTGCTTTGACTGTACAGTCTTTGCAATCTAATAGATGCGTAATTTTTCCTAATTTACTTTATGTCCTGTGAGGATCACACACATAATCTCCTTTTGATTAGTTGTAATCTGATCTTTGCTGAATTCTCTAGAAAGGATGACTTTATTGACTATGTCAGCAAGTAATTTATGCTCCTTTGACAGATACTTCTTAATTGTTTGTATCCCCTCATGCCATCTTTCTTGACTCAACATCGCATGTCTTCCTGTTGTGCTGATAGTTGATGGAATAACTCGTGAGCCTTCATTTTTTTAGATTGAAGACTTGTGCTAGATCTTCTGGTTTTATGGTGATGCCCTCTTTATTTGTAGTAGAGGTGTATGTGATCAGTTTCAGGTCTTCTGTAACTTTCACCTTTTCAATGAAGTCCAGAACTTTATTGTCATAGATCCTACTAGTTTGTTCACACAGATTCTTGAGTCTTACCTCTCGGATTAGGTTAGCTACATCCTTCACCTCATCTGATTCTTCTCGAACACTGCTAAAATCTAACATGACTCAAGTTTGAAGTTCGATCTTCTTTGTGGGACTCTTCCATTCTTCAGATGATTTGAGGCTCTTTTAGGATGTTTTTGAGGGTGTGTTGACCATTTCAAAGAGTATTGTTAAAGATCTTGAGTTTCAAAGTTGATTTTGAGAAAATCAAAAGTTAGGGCTTTCATTTCTTGAGGTTTCAAGATGAGAGAGAGAGAGAGAGAGAGAGAGAGAGAGAGAGAGAGAGAGAGAATATGAGAGTATAAAGTAATTTTCGTTTAGAAAATTTCTCCTTTTATAGTCTATAAAAACATTACCGTTGCTAGAAGTTTCTAGCAATTACACAGTGTACCAATTATTTTGATCGTTGCGTGATTTATGGAAAACCGTTTTTGTAAAGTTAATATTCTTTATAAAAATAAATGTAGTAAAACAATATTGATCATTCTATAATGATCAATATTGCTTCTAGTCTGCATCCACGTAAGCAGCATGTAGTAGAACAATAATGCTAGTTTGCATAAAATAATGCTAGTCTGCATTCTATATATGAAGTGGAGCAGTAAAGCATTTTGGCCAGTTTTCACTCTTTTAAATCAAGTACACTATTCTTTTCTAAATTGAGTAAACTTACTCTCATCGAGAGGTTTTGTAAAAATATCTGCAATTTGATTTTTTGTTGGAATATATTCTTGTTCACTTGTGCTTTTCATGTCAACCCAACAACCTCCAAAGTCTACATCCAAAAAACTATTAGTGTAAAATCTTATTCCCTTGGCTACTATACACCTAGGTTTGGAGTTCCTTTAAGATATCTCAAGATTCTCTTTACTGCAGTGTAATAGGATTCCTAGGGATCAAATTGATACCTTGTACAGACACAGACTACATATTGAATGTTTGCTCTACTAGCAGTAATGTATAGTAATGACCCTATTACACCTTTGTGCATGGTTTGATTTATTTTCTTTCCATGTTCATCTTTATCTATCTTTATTGATGTGCTCATGGGAGTTTTCATATGACCAGCACTGTCCGAGCTATACTTTTTAATTGTGTTCTTTAAGTACTTAGATTGATTTATAAAGATTCCACTCTCTAATTGTTGTACTTGAAGTCCTAAAAAATATTTTAGTTCTCCCATTAAACTCATTTGAAATTTAGATTTTATTAATTTTGCAAATCGTTCATAAAGTTTATCATTAGTGCAACCAAATATAATATCATCAACATGGATTTGCACTAACAATATATGTTCCTTGGGCTTTTTAAGAGACAGAGTGGTATCTACTTTACCTCTTTCAAATTTGTTTTCACATAAAAATGTTGAGAGGGTTTCATACCATGCTCTTGGTGCTTGTTTTAATCCATATAAAGCTTTGTCTAACCTATATACATATCTTGGATATTGAGAGTCTTCAAAGCCAGGAGGATGTTCAACACAAATTTTCTCTTATAGCTTTCCATTTAGAAATGCACTTTTTACATCCATTTGATAGACTTTGAAATCTTGATATGCAACATAGGCAAGGAACATTCTTATGACATCTAATCTTGCTACAGGGGCAAGGTTTCATCAAAATCAATCCCTTCTTCTTGTGAGTATCCCTTAGGAACTAATCTAGCCTTGTTTTCGATAACTATTCTATTTTCATCAGATTTGTTTCTAAATATCCATTTACAGCCTACAACTGGATAGTTTTTTGGGTCTTGGTCTTAGATTCCATACCTCATTTCTTTGGAACTCATTTAGCCCTTCCTGCATTAGCATCTACCCAGATTGGATCATTTAGAGCTTCACTTATTACCTTTGGTTCTATTTCAGATATGAAACAAGTATACAGGCATTTTGCATTTGTTGCCCTTCTAGTCTGCATTGATGCATTTTTATCTTCTATTATGTCATCCTGTGTATGTGCCTTAATCCATCTTCCCTTGTCTTCTTCATTAGTTTCCAATTGTTGTTGAGCTTGTTCTATAGTCTCTACTGTAGTGTCATTGTGTGCAGACGATTCTTCCTTGTCTGTAGTTTTAATGACCTCTTCTACAGCCTGTTTATTACATGCATATTCCTCATCAAATATATTTACATTCCTTATGAATGTTTTTGTTTCATCAAATGATACATGAACTGATTCCTCAACTATTTTTGTTTTTTTATTGTACACTCGAAAAACTTTTCTGTTTGTAGAATACCCTAAGAAAGTTCCTGTAATATAATGGAGGAGACACAGCAAGTTGAGGAGCTCTCAACATTTTCAGCAATTCCAACAACTTCAGCAATTTCAGTAGCTTCAGCAATTCCAACAGGTTTTAGTAATTTCCAGTCCAACCATTTTCAGTAAGTCGGCTCCAACTGCTTTCAGTAATTCAACTTTCAGTAATTCAGTTTTCAGTAATTCCAGTCAAGTAGCTTCAGTAATTCCAACTCCACCAACTTGCAATGATTCCAGCCCAGCAGCAGCTTTCAGTAAGCTTTAACAGCATTCAGTAGCTCAGAAGCCCATCATCTTGTAATGCACATGGTTGGCATTTAGAATAAAGAAACCCAT